>VDFB02316952.1:0-62182 GCA_007258455.2 Sequoia sempervirens
GGACATAATCATTTTAATATCAATCATGAGTTTTAATCTTTCACATCAAATAAACGGAGATTGATCCACAAACTGAAATTTAATACAATGGCAAATGAATAAAAACCTGGTAAAACGCTATCCTGTTTAGCTCACTTGTTCTCCTCTCTTTTCCATTGTTCTTCTTCTACTTTGCCCAATTTCCTTAACTCTATTGTTCTTGTTTATGGTTTTTGTTTTTGCAAATTGAAATTTGAGAAAATGAAACTAGTGTTTAGAATGAATATTGCAATGTTGAAAGAATGTTCTTGTTTATGGTTTTCGTTTTTTGCAAATTGAAATTTGAGAAAATGAAACTAGTGTTTAGAATGAATATTGCAGTGTTGAAAGAATGAGAGATTATTATCTTTTATTATCTCCTTTCTCTTTTTCTATCTTTGTTCTGCTTTGTTTTTGCATTTTATTTTCTAAATTTAAATTATTTCTTCTATTTGTCTAATTTTCTACTGTTTTCTATCTCATTGTTTTGTTTTCGAAAATCTTACTTTCTTTTCAATGATTTATTTCAGATTTATCCAATAAAACTAATTTTAAAAAGCAAACATGATTTTATAGCCATGCATCACAATTATCCACAAAATAATAAATAATAATAATTTAATCTTCAAATGAAATCAACAATTAAAATAAATAAAAACTATTTCTTTTATTTTTTACGTGCATTTAATTTTGCCACCAATTAAATTAAATAACCACTATAAAGTAAGAAACAATATAAAATAATTAACTAAATGAAATTTTAAATGCAACTATATGTTTACTAAGTGTTTGTGTGTGCGAGAGCGACCATTCCATCTTAACCCTGCCAAGTAGCTAGCCTCCTCTACCTTAACCTCACCCTTGATCTTCAACAACCTGCAACTTGTGAAAACTCGGACACCCATTAATAGATTAGTGTCCAAAAATAAATTGAAGCAATATAATTCATCATTCAAAAATAACATTTTCTATATTGCATCATTTCAAAATAATATTAATTGCATTTCATCTTTTTTCAACATAGAAACCTACAAACAACTTAGTTACTAAAGTTTGAAATGATGACGAAAGCAAGAAATAATAGAATAATTGAAATATTAAGAGATGTTATAAGAAATGACAAGGACGAAAAGGGTAGGAGTTCAACTCACGAAAGGTCCAGTTCTCCCGCAAGCTCCACGCAAAAAAGTACCTACACACAACCAAACGGGGAAAAATGTTGGGTTTGTTTTGGGGCTTGGCAAACCCCCGTTTTGGTGTTTCGGCCTCCATGGATAGCCAAATCGATAGAGAAATAGAAATATGATAAAGAAACTATGCTGGAAAGGAAAAGAAACTAAATACTACAAGAAGCACTATGTTACTCAAATCCAACAACAATGCAATGGTAAGCAAATGATACCACCCTCAACAAAAGGCGCTCAAGGCTAATGAGAGGAATGCAAGTCTACAACCATGGCAAAGTCGATGTGGCTGCAACGACGCCAAAGGAAGTCTCGCAAGACACCAAGTTGCAGCCTGTGGTAGATGTGAAGAATGCTATGATGTTGGAATAGTGGAGTTGATAATGCAACCAGTAGCCAAGAAGCATGAGAGAATGTGAATTGTGAAGAAGCTATCCAAGAATGTGTAGAGAGAATCAATGAGAATGAAAGATTGTCATTTTAGGTGAAATTAGGAGGGAAAGAGTCGTTCAAAGGTCAACTGAAGGGCGCAGAACATTATACCAGAGGCAAGAATCCTATTAGTATGGTAGCGCACCACGTGCGCGTCCCCGATAGAAATTCCCCCACAAACACTATAAACAAGCACCAAATGGATGGAGTACGAACAAAGGATGTGGAATTGCATTGTCGGGTTTTATTTTTCTAAGGTGAAGGGTGTAAAAGGGGAACTTGCAAGGGGGGTGCAAATTCACACCTATACAATACCAACAAAAATATTTACAAATCAAATTGGTCAAAAAAAATGACCAAATCAATCTCCAAAAGCTTAGGTAGAATGAAGAGTTGTAACTAGGAGGAAGCTTGTTCACCCAAACAAAAAAACAAAAGCTTACTGCCAAAGGTTGATAAACTACCACAAACCAAGGAAAGAATCTCTATAACAAGAATCGATTACATTGTCCTTGGCAACAATAATCATTCAACTAGCTCAACCAAACTTTAAAAAACAATAGAAAACTCCTAAAAGTAAAAATATTGTTGGCAAGCTTTTAAAAGGTTAAAGCATATCTTTAAAATTTAAGTGGTGTCCACACAAACATTAATACATGTCAACACAAAATCAAAGACCAACTCAACAACAAAATCTAAAGTAGCCCTTTATGTAGAAATTCTTGTAATAGGTCAAGAGTAATGCTTTCAAAACACAAAGATTCAGTCTAGAGTATAAAACAATTCCTATCACCCAAATAAAACTATGTTGCTTGCAACACACCTATTGTTGCCATTCTATAGCAACTCACTTCTAATGAAAATTAACCTATAGCAACTTGATTTGGGTATGAAATAGCACGCTAATGATTTCTTAACACTACTATTGATGACTAAAACAATGACAAGTTTAAGACCTTATAACTCACTTGAAAGAAAGATGACACAAACTACAAACAACACAATCAAAATATAACATAATCTAAAAACAAAACTTCATAAATGTTTTTAGTGGTGCATGATTATACATGAGCCCAAATGTGCCTTCTATCTAAATATATAGAACAATCATATTCTAATGTTGACTGCACTAAAGATAGATAATAAAAATTCCATTGCTTATTTATAATGCCAAAATGTAGCTTGTGGAAGCTTTAGCCCCATTTACAGTTGTTCTCCCATGTAGAGTCCAATCAACATTAGTAATCAAGTTTTGATTATAATTGCATCCTACTGTACGTTTTATAAAAATATAAAGATAACAACAAAATGATGCTTGAACCAAAAATTTGTAGTTTATAAATTTTATGGCACTATTAACATGGAGACATGGTGATCTCCTATGCCATCTAGCCTTATTACCCAATCAGAGGGCTATGGGGAGACTCTTATTGTTGAACAAGTGTTGGATAGACCTTTTTCCTCATCACATGAGGTGACCCAAGAGGTGGTGGTAGAGGATGTCCCACTCTCTCCATGATCGATTGAGTTTGAAAATATTGCATCCTAGACGATTGTTCAAAGAAGGAAGAGATGTCTTCCTAAATTTGTTTCAAATTCTTATCCTCAAATTAAGGGTGTGAGGATTGCAAGGGAGATGTCAAGCATTGTCCATGTTGTGGTTGCCTTGTTGATGACCTAATGTTGTGTTGCAATTAGTTTATGTCTTGTGGTGTGGGTCAATTGATATTATGTTGATGTTTCCTTGTAGTTGGATTTGTGGTCTCATTTTTTCTTACTACGGAAGCTTGGCTGTAATTTTGCTATTGTTTGGACATGTGCTAGTTGGCATTTGTTGTATAGGATTTAAGGGCCCCTTCAAAACCTGTTTTACCCATATAATAAAAAACAAATCACATTATTTACTACAAGAAATGCTTGAACAAGTAGATGTCATTCCATTCCTCAAGATATTTGAAAAATCATCTTAAATTAAAAACCCACAAACTACTCTCAAAAGAAAGATATTAGACTACCACTATCACAATACATGCCACTTACAAAATTACAAAAGATGAACAAATAGACCTTTAAGGTAGAGCTTCCCTCCCCATGTAGAGTTTCATCTCACATTTTCATAAGGTTGTTAAATAATGTTTTGCCAACTACAAATATTACAAAGAAAAACAAATTTTGGGGAAATAAAAATAAAAATGTCCAGTTAAAAAATCAAACAGACCACAATTAAAAAAGTCTCAAGAATGTTCATTTGTTAGATAGAGTATGACAAGTCTTTTCTAGTAGTTAGTTGTTAGCTCAAATAAGCTTTCACAACTAGAATGAGCAATTAGTCAAATAATTGAACTCTTCTAGAACAAAACTACGAATAGAGAATTGGACAACCCATACAAACTAAAGCTTAAACGGGTTATTAACATCATTAATTGTGTGTTCTTGTGGAGGATGACAAGGTGCTCCCTTCACGGATTACCTTATCATCCATGTTGGTTAATTGGGTGCAACAAATTGAAATTGAAAACTCTTCAGTTGTTTGCCATTGTTGCTTCAAAGCAGGCCATGTTGTTGTTTGCTTGAGCAACAAGAAATACTATTCTGTTTGGAGGAAAAAAGAAAAAGTGCCAGTTGTTGACGATGATTGCAACACCACCATTGAGGATGATCGCAGTAGGGGTAATGGCCCTGAAAACCATAGAGCTGCAATTGAGACCCCTTCAGTTCAAAGTGGGGCTTCAGGGGGAGTTGGGTCTGCTTGTGGCCCTTTGGATCTTCCTGGTACGAGATTTGAGCATTAAGAATAAGATGATTGAGGTTAATCAAATATCATTGGAACAATTTGGCTTCAAAGCACCGACTTTGGGTTGGTCATATGCCAGGTATTGTATTGCCCCTTTGTTAGCTGATTTTTGTTGTGGTATGCTGCTGGTTTCTTGAGGTTGCCCTTTGTTGTTTTGATGAGCTTTATCTTCCTTATGGTACAAGGGTCTGGGCCCTTCCAAAATCCCATTTTACCTTAAGCAGAATGCTTTTGGCAAAAACTGTATAGAATAATCAAATGGCATGATATGTCACACGCTAATCAAATGTAAGGATAATAGTGACTTGAAATGCTAAAGAACTTAAACATTCAAATATTATCAAAAATAGTAGCAAATATGAATACTTGAATGTGCAAATAATTTAACAACAAAATAGGCTTCGAAAGATGCCATCTCAAGATTAAGAAATCACTGTAAAGTTGACCATGCCTGATGCAGTTATCTTTCACAATGCCTTGAAGATTTATAGTTTCAAAAAAAAAACTATAAATCAATATGCACTAGATAATCAACAGTGCGCTAATTCTTGAAAGACCTCATTAATGTTCTGAAAAAGGGCACAATTCATGCTACGAAATTGGCATATCGCTTCCAGACAAGCCACATGAGCTTTTTGCCTCACCAAGTGAAACAACTGCATGGCCATGTCTCTAGTTACCACGAGCCTTCAGCTCCTGCAGTTGGATTTTTAAATGCACTAAGCTCCCAGGATGTTTTCAATGCATAAGGTTCAGAAATGGTAGCTCCTCCTTCTGTAATCTTAGCTATCTGCAAAAGATTGGGTAAATGGAATGTAAGTTACTGTCATCTGACACCCAAAGTATCAATGTTATAACCAATAAAAGAAGTCCCAGATAACACGATCTAGAGGTGAAAGAGATTCACTCTTTTTGGAATTGCCCATGTTCAAAATCCCTGGGAGACCATTAAAAGCCTGAAAGTGGATAGCACTCAATTCAAGAGGGCCCTTCCCATCCAACAAAATCATAAGTAAAATGTCTTCCACATATGGTAGCAGCTCTTGGACCAAAAGCCAGGAAAATAAATCACTAAAATGTTTATAAATTCAATTCAAGAGGGCCCTTCCCATCCTTAAATATCACCAATGAAATAAGTAACATGTTGTCCACGAAACCAGAGGATAAAAGGCAACAATTCTTAGACCAAAAGCCAGACAAAAAAATGCTAAAATGTTTACAAATTCAAGAATGCTCGTGTGAGGCCAAGTAGGTGATCTGGATGGCACTCAAGTTCTAAACAAACACTAACACAAGGCATAGGTCAACATTCTAGGTGATCTGGATGACACTAAATAATGGTACATGGTGACAAAGTTAAAGGACCATAGGCTATTTTGATTTACACCAAATTAGAAAGTTTCTAACACCCAAAATCCAAGCAATTATTTTTGTTAAATCTAGGCATTTTTGCTAGTAACATTACAACTTAAAGAAATGGAACTTGAATGTAAAGCAGAAGTGATCTCATACAATATCCAGCCTTCCTCGGCACTAAAACTATCCATGTACATCTGATATCTTTAAAAATTAGATGCAAAACGAGTTATGACAAGAAAGTTGAACACTGCAAGAAACACTAAAAACATCAAGGCTACTTTAATCCCATGGAGAGATGTCTTCACAGTTTATCCTATGCACTCATTCATTAATATTTCATATGCTTAAAATTTGGCTTGGTGAATGCTATAAGGACGTAAAGAAAAATCAGCTACCTTCAGTTATTATTGCATTACAGATTCCATTTATTCTGTGAAATCTTATGTCCTTTCAAGTTTTAGTAGCATTGCATGGTAGCTACTGTAACTCAATGTGCTCTTGAGTTGCATTGAAAACTATTCATGGCAGTTTCAACAATAATAATATTATTGCTTTCTTCCATTCTTTTCATGGCAGGTTGAAAATTTTGATTGTTGAGTTTTGATAAAAAAAAATTGTAGAGCACCATCTTCCGAAGCACAATATTGCAGTTAAATTCAGTAAATGGATGACATCAAATTGTAGACTGGTCATATGAGATTACAGTAAATAGATCTGTCAACTGACTGCTATAACCTCCCCAACATCACTCCATGAAGAATCAGACCATAAGATCCAGAACATCAACATCATGTATTTCCCTGTTATATTTGAAATTTATCCACTCCTCACTGACAAATCTTGTCTGTAAATTAATATTAAATGCATAAAGAGATGTCAATGAAATGAAACATATGGCACAGTTGGCGAAAGCAAGAAGAAAAAGCTACTTATTCTCAATGTACATCATCAACAATCCATGCATGACTATACATTTATGAGGATTTCACCTGTGCCTTATCTGCAACTGGTTTGATGCATTCAAATATTTTTTATTATAATAGCAGGGAAAAGGCCCTGATCCCATCAGTAACAGAAAAGACGCTGAAACAGCATCACAGGAATAGGCTAGGAAACAGCAAACCCAAAAAAGTAACTGTTAAGGATCCCACATGAGGGCATGCAGGCCAGAATTACAGTTTTTTAAAGGCTCGCAGGCCACATAACCATCCATAATATAATCAAAAACATTAGAAACTAAAATAAAACTATCCCATCTAAGGGCGCTCAGGCCAAAATAATAGTAAACCATTGGCTCGCAGGCTACATAATCATCCATAATATGATCAAAAAATATACGAAGCAGTCCAAAAAGAGTATCATTAAAAGTCCCGAGTTTAATAACAGACAAAAGACCAAAAACCACAAAGCAGGGAACCATTATTTAGCACTCTCAATTAGCTCCCAATCATCCCCAATTTTGGAGACGTAATCTCACGTAATCTCTCCAATCAGGAACACCTTCATTAGACAAGTCCTTCGTTTCCTCCTGCTTTCCAATCTTCTTAAGCTGTTTCCAGATTTTGGTCTATCCAGAAACCAAACCAACCACCGCTCTTCGCATAAGCCCATCTGTGACCTTCATTAGCATGATAATGGCCTTCTCCATGTCCTCCACCTACACCTGCAAAAAAGTGATTTTGCTTTTCAAGACATCAATGTTAGTATCTTTGGTAGAAGTTTCAGCAGGGACATTGTCTTCTTCCTCCCGACTGTCCATCCCAACGGTCCCATTAGCCTCCTCTCCACCCATATCATCCTCTGCCTTGTTATCCTCCTCTTCCTCCAAATCATCTTCCTTCCCCTTGTTTTCAAAGTCATCACTCTCCATACCCTCGCTTTCCTCTTCCATCTCAGGTACAAATTCCTCAATTGTTATCGGCTCCTCTTCCTCCACTACTATAGATTTTCCTTTAACTTTTCCCCTTTTTTCAGTGGAAGCCACCTTTGCTAGTCTTGTCGATCTTCTGCCACCTCTTAAAGGACCACCTAGCCCCTCTTCATTCTCCTCCTTTTGAAACCCTTCAGAATCCTCAAAGATGGTTATAATATTTGCCTTGCTTTAGATTCTTGTTCAACATTTTTGCTTTCGGAGATTCTAGTAAGAGAGGAGAGTGTTTTCTCTTTTCCAGTGTTGTTTTTAGCAACTCCAACTCGAAAGAGTTCTCATCCAACATAGGCCTTGGCTTAGAGGCAGGTTTTTTGTGACAGGGAGTTGGGATTTTGCCAACAGCCAAGGGGCTGCCTTCCACAGGCACAGTCCTAGGAGAGGGGAGCCTAGGGTTATTTCCATGGGTGGGGTTTTCATTCTCCACAACATTAGCATTATTCATTTCAACAATCCTGGGAGGGTTTTCATTTCTCATGATTAAAGGGTTGTCGTGCAGGTTATTAGCCAGAACATATTTGTAAAGGGCCATAATAAGCCATTGGTACAAGGGAGGCAAAGCACCTTTCTCAATATTTTGTTGCATAGAGGAAAGCAAATAAAACGGCAAATTAATCCTGTCATTGTGCCTAATGTGATTCAAGATAGGAAAGTGGTAGGCGTGTACAATCATATACCTACCCTCTAAAGTGAAATAGTGCATGACAAACATACTAATCATTGCAAAAGGCAGAGGGAAATCTGGGTGTGCATAGCCATTCTGGAACCTCATCAAAATCCTCACCTTTATGAAAGAATTTATCAATAAATCTTTGATACTCTGCATCACTTTTCTTCACAACCTTCATCCACTAGACCAGTGGCCTCAGCTATCAGCCGGGTCGTCACTTCAAACTTAACAACTCCAATGGACACATAACCGCCCTTCCAAGAATTGACAAACTTGGAAGTCAGCTTCTCATTGTAGCCACGCATGGCTTCTATGAAGGGAGCCATACCAACATTTTTAAAAATCCTCTGCAAATCAACATTCTTCTTGAGGTCATTACAGTTGGGTGGTTCTGTGTGCTTCCTTGGACCTCCCATTTTAGTAGAATGCGAATTCTTCTCTCCCTTCCTCTTTTTAACACTCTTCTTCATACCACTCGCAAACTCTTCAACGCTCATGTAGAAAGCAATGCTACCCCTTAACTTGCAGACATAGTTTCTATTGCTCGTAGGAGATAAAAAGAAGCTTATGTAATGGTGATTAATATGCCAGATGATATTAACAATACTCACGAGTGCAAGGACAATCAAAAACTGATTATCCATCACCTTATGAGATCTTGCTAGAAGGGAGATAGCAAGCCCTTCCTCAAAAATGAAGTTCGAGGAGATATTTGCCACGTGGATAAAATTTGAAAAGACCAAAGCATCATCTTTACAATTAATCTTTTGATACGGGAGGTACTGAAAAAATGATGTTATCATTAACAAATTCCTCGTTTATACCATCCTCATAACTTTCCATCATTTGAATTATGCAACCCCAACAATAATTACCATTAGAGTATTTCCTAACACCTTTCATTCTAATGTGGTCTTGCTTCCTAACAAGTCCCCTTATCAAACGATTAGATATTATATGCAATTTCATATTTTTCTTTTAATAAAATGTCTTTTATCTGCCTTGGCAACATCCCAAACTCCCAGCGTGTCAAGCTTTGACACCTAAGGGCTTCATTTGCAGCCACATCCGCAATACAATTTCCTCCTATATAAACATGTAGAACCTTACAATTTGTTAAGGCTTTCATGAGTTGTTTGCAATTATCAATAATGTCCCTATTAGCGAATGGAATGGCTCTTCACATATATATTTAAATAATGACTCCAGGCCCAAATTTAGCACCAATTGAAATCCGCTAACAGCTCTGAAAAGATCACAATAGTTTTTGTGACTTTTCTCTGAATTTTATCGCGGTACAGCTCCTTCATTAAATCTTCAATGAATTGTTCTATTCTAATGCAAGGGGTGTGCTTTTAACCAGAAAGCAGAAAAGGTGATGAACATTAGTCCATAAATATGAAGCTAGCGCGAATGACATAAACCAAAACCACAAACTATCAATGCAAAGATTGAAAATTCATGATCATCCAACTCGAGATAAATCAGACTGTAATAAATGAAAACATACAACTTATCTTTCAAAGAAGATACAACCATATCGTACACATAATTCCCAAATCAGCATACCAAATCATTAAATTCATAACACAGATTATAAATCATCACAGTCTACAATAAATGTTTATTCCTTCTCGATAACACCCCTAGGTGTATCCAAAAAAAGGTCCCTTTCATCCTTTACAATTTCAAATTTATAACATAGCCAATGCCACTGGATGGGCGCCGAAGCCGTTACTAAACCAACAACCTCTTGTATTCCTAACGTTTCTTGGGGAGTTGGTCGGAATAATTGAATTTAGCAGAGGAATAAATATCGGCAAAGAAAACTAATCTTGATCCCACCAACAGCCGCCAAAGGACCAATCATACCTCCAACTATCAATGCAACGCATAGGGATATCAAGCAATAGCACGTGTGCTGCTTGACGGAAATTGTAATTCAAAGCAACGCAAGCCAGCCATAAATGGGAATTAAATTAACATCTTATCAAGCTCAGGAGAATACACCCATGTCTAGCCAAAACTCTTTAAATTCAACCAATGTCACCTTTCTTCCGCAATCAGTTGCATCCAATATGGCGAGCTCTCAGAGTGATGGTAATTCTGCCAATGACTACATCGTTCTAGAGGAAATCGAGTGCAATCCACTGTTTAGGCACACCTTGGACCAACTGAAATAAGTCTTCGTAGTGCAGAGCGAGGTGGAGGAAGTACTTTGGAGCATCCTTGGTGAGGCGTTCCTAGGCCAAGCTCATGTGCATAACACGGCTATGCTGGAGCGCTTTATCTATACAGTCATCAAGACTTTTGGCCGTCGTGACTGGAGCGCCTGGTGAAACCTGAGTTTCATCATCGCGTTAAGGTGGCAATTAATGGGCTCAGCTACTATCCTCGAAGTGGATTAATAGCTGACGCTATTTGAATTGTGTCGGCTATTTAGGACGAGACTCTGGAGGAGGTCGTGGCTCTTCTGCGCACAGGAGTGGTAAGGAATGAAATGGGGCTTTTTGCACAATTCCTCCAGTCGCACAAGAATCTGTTGTCGCCAGCTCAAGTCGAACGCCTGCAAGTTGTCATTGAGAGCATTCGTGTCCTGATGTTCATTTTGTGCTCCTAAGAAGAAATCTCCCTTTGTCCTTTTTTTTTGGTCCACGACTTGAATTTTGTAGTCGAACCAGGCGGTTTTTGGTAATGCCAGTGCAATGTAAAAATGTTTATATATAAATAAAATATCTCTTTTGATATCACTGTGTCTTTACATGCATGGCTTCATTGTTTTCTTGTTCATATCATGCTTGAAAATGCTGGTTTCTTTTCTGTATAATGTATCAGTTAAATGAATAGGTTGACTACTATTAAGTTAATAATCAAAAATCTTCTAGGTGGCAAAATGGGTGGTTCGCACAACTTAATAAAACCCTACCCAGGTTTGAGACAACCTAAAAAAATGTCGAGGCATGACTTACAGGTGAAGTTTCTATGGTTCTGACATACGACAATGCATCAATCAAGTCATTAATATTCGTACATCCACCCGAGGCAAGACAAGTTCGAAAACGGTAAGAAAACACCCCCTAGCAAGAAACCAACAACACAAGCGGTAGAATGAGAGGTTCAACAAACAAGCGAAAACCCTGCCCGGGTTCGAAGGAAATAACAAAAGGCCGTCCGAACATAAGTTTGAGTATCGGACTTAGGCGGAAAGAAAAGATAGCAACAAGAAGCGAAGTTAGGGGGAACTTTTATGGGTAATAGTCCCTTATTTCCCAAGGAACAACACTATCACCTTTTAGGATATCAACTATGAGTTTGGAATCTCCTTCTAAAATAACCTTTTGACAACCCAATTCTTTCAATTGATCTATACCTCCCCAAACCACCATTGCCTCTGCTATATTGTTTGAACATATCCCAAGGATTTTACCATAAGCCACTATACAATTCCCTTGATGGTTTCTAATAATTCCTCCAACTCCAACTAAACCTGGACTTCCTTTAGAACAACCATCGAAGTTACACTTCACCCAGTCAATCTCATGAGGAGACCAAACAGTGTTCCTTCTAGTGATGTATTTGGACCAATTGACTTTAATGAGGTCCTTTTTGAGGCCCCTGATTTTCTTAATTATATTCTCCTTGTAAGAGGGCATAACCTTTGAGAAGGTGTACACCCCTGGTTCCACATTCGCCTGAATTTCGTTCTTGATAGCCATGCACAATTCTTTGTTGTTTTTTGCAATGTCATGAAAAATCCTGTTGTTTCTCTCCTTCCATAACCCCCATTTTATGAAGGGGGGAACTTGACTCCATAGATCCTTAATAATATTGTGAGAATACAGACAAAAGTCCAGTTATCAATAAACGTCTTCATTGAGGGAGGAGAAACCCATTTTGTCATGAGCAAGGGGAGAAAGAAAGACCAAATGTCTCTAGAATACGAACAGTGGAAGAACAGGTGCATAATGGTCTCCTCCTCTTTACAAAGAAAGCATCAGTTAGCTAATTGGAACCCTCTTCTTTTCAGGTTGTTAGTAGTGAGGATTTTCCCATGGGCAGCCACCCACTAAAAGCAATTTACTTTTGGTATCATATTTTTTATCCAGACCTGGTTCCAATGAGAATCAGTGTTAGCTAAGATAGATTTTTCCAACTCTTTATAAGCTATCTCTACTAAAAAACAACTTGAAGAACTCTTGGTCCAGATCCATTCATCATTCCTATCATTAGAGAAAAAAACAACCTTACCAATTCTTTGGTATAATCTTTGCACTGCCACATCCCAGTTTTGTTGTCTCCCTCCCCTAAGGATAACCCCCATTAGCAGATTTTTAAAGTTAAGCCATTGAGGCTCCATCCCATCCCAATTGAAATAGCCAACAACCTGCTTTCTACAAGTTCTTATCAATCTTTGTTTTAAATGATGTAGGTGGTCTATAGATGAAAGAGGGGGACCATTACACCAACCATCCTCCCAGAAATCAGTGTCATTGCCATTACCAATTTTTTTCTTTGCTCCCAATTTTAGCACACTTCTTATTTTTAGAAGATTGTTCCAAAAAACAGAACCATTAGATCAGAAGCACTTAGGAAACATCCCTAATCTCTATTTCTTAGGTATATGACCTTAAGAATCATGACTCAATCTTTAGCTCCTTCCAACAGACACCACCCCATTTTAGCAACAAGAGCTTTGTTACACAGCTTGAGTCTTTTTATGCCAAGGCCTCCCTCACTTTTAGTAACACACACTTTTTCCCATCCCACTAGCTGTTAGTTTTTAGATTAGATTTAACAGAAAGCAAAAAAGTAAACATAGAACAATGAACACAAAATTTATCCTAGGAAAACCCTCCTACTCGAGGGAGAAAAACCCAACAATTTATTCTCTTATAAATCATAAATAGAAGTGCAGAAATAGCACTCAAAATCAGGCCATAGAAAGGCCGAATCTCATACAATGGATCTGCACTTGAAGATAGTGTGATTTCCTTGAATACACAAAAATATTAATCACTTCTCCTCGAAGCGAATCGGCTGCTCTTGAAAGTGAACCTGCTGCTGAAGAAATTCAAATTGGAATGGAATGAATTGAAAAATTAAAGTGGAGACACCTTCTCTTTTATATAGCAAGCTAGGCGAGCTCTCTTCTAGGGCTGACCTAGAAAATATAGTATTTGTTTTACAAAAGAAAGGCCGACTTGCCTTTGATTAATTTCTCTTAGGGAAGTACCTCCCGACGCTACAAAACACTAACACTCCCTCTTAGCTAGGGAGGTATTCTCAAATATCCTCGTCATGTAGTCTCTCAACATGACGTCCACAATGGCTACACCCAATTGTGGAAAACACAACTCAGTCTCAAAGATGTGATCTGTACAAGGGCTTGCACCTCATATTTCTCAGTCTCAGAGAAATATACACTACAAGGGCTTTCACCATATGTATTTCTCAGTCTCAGAGAAATATACGCTACAAGGGCTTTCACCTCATATTTCTCCGTCTCAAAGAAATATATGCTACAAGGGCTTTCACCTCATATTTCTCCGTCTCAGAGAAATATACACTACAAGGGCTTTCACCTCATATTTCTCCGTCTCAAAAAAAATATACATTACAAGGGCTTTCACCTCATATTACCTTACAAGGGCTTTATGATGTTGTGACTCCCTCTGGACCTCCAAGTACCTGCATCAATCTCCTGACCTCCTCGTCCAAGATTGCCTGCAATGCTTGCCTTAGAGGAACACACTTCCAGCACTACTGAATTGCAAGAGTCCAGGACTTAGTCCTCCTCGACTTCATTCCAGATCACCCTATTCTGAATAGGTTTGCGGTGCTACCAATGTCAAAACAAGGTTGAATGCCTTGTGCAATTCCGTTCTCTGCAGCTGAAGAGGCCTTTCAAAGATTGGCCTTGCAACACTGCAACCCACTTAGCTGACGCCTTCACTTCTTCTCAGTGAGTCACTCTAGTTCCTCAAGACATAGGACTCCATTTTGCTGAACACAGAACTCCCTCTTGATCCTGCCTCAATACAGAGATTGCAAAAATCCTCTAGAAGCGAACTCCCCTCCATTGATTGATCTTAGAACCTTAAATCCTCTTCCTGGACATGTCATCGTTTTACCCAACTTGCAAAGAACCGAAAACTGTTTTGCTTTCACAACGCTCAATCCAATAGCCATTAACATAACTTCTCCAATGATCTTTGATAGGAACCTCATTGTTTTCAACAAATTCTTTCTAGGGCTGCCAATAGTTGACCATGCAAGAATCATAGACTGCTGTTTCAAATCAGGACAGGATTTTTGTCGTACCGTTGTTTAGTGTCTTCATCCTTCTCAATCTTCTTTGCTGATGCAAACTCTCCATCCAAGGCTGACCCAACCTTGTGCCCTTGAGAGATGTCTCCATGTTTGTTCATTTCTCCAGCCAACATGACTTCCTCACAGGATGCCTTAAGCTCTTCCTCCCTTTGAATTCCTTATGTAATCTCTGATAATTAATCCATTATCCTTTTTGCTCCTTGATCCATCCTGCATTTTAAAGAGATTAACAATAGTTCATAAAATCAAACTACCCCGAAGAGGAATATACAAACCAATGCTAGTAGCATACATGATTCACTATTCCCAATATTATTGCATGAATTATTATTAACTACATGATTATTTAAATCCATGATCATTATTCAAAGGTACAAACAGAAAATACTTATCTCTTTATTGTTGGTCAATTCTACAAATATCCAGCCAGCGATGCCTTTCCAAATTTCGATCTACTTATATCTCTGTTGTTAAAGAGTGTAATTCTTCCCCGAATGTAGACCTGATTTGGTGTGTATATAAACTAACTTCCCATATAGTCGTTCTCCAAAGTTGATTCCTTGTCTTAGCGCTATATTCTAACGGCCTGTAAACCCGATGTCCCCAGCATAAGCTGCAATAGTCACTGCCACTCCCAATAGATATTATTACTCCTGAATTGATCACTATCGCTGGATGAAGACAACATAAACTGATGCGGTCAGTATTGAATATCATGACCAAGAAAATGTTGAAGTCGTAGACGGCTACTGCCATGTTGAGGTTCCTCCACATCAGCCAAAGTTAGACGAATAAGGGGTTGATAATGCCTTAATCGCTTTACTTCCAACCTTGCATTGGATAGCGGCTATTTTGTCCTTTTATTGCATAGCCTGACTTCTTCCAACAGTGGTATAATAACCCGATGTTAATATATTCGCCCATCCATGCAAACACTAATAATGACAATTGATATATAAACCTGGTTTTTTTTTCATGTTGACTCTTCAAAGTCCGTGGCATATTAAGGATGATCTGGCAACCTTCTGTCACTATTCTCAGACTTGTCTTACATCCTCAACGCCTTCAATAATGGAAGTAGTTGATATGTGACGATGATATTCCATTTAATCTGTATACTTCATGAATGTTGTATGGCACACATCTGTTGAGATCCAAAAAACTAATAAAAAGTAAGCACGCATCAAAGACAATATTCCATGCATCAAACAGTTGGCGCCAAAGTTCAAGAACTCCACAAATCGAACTCCCTGGAAACTTTAGAATTTGTCTTTTAGTTTGCAATAGCTTTCTTCAAAGATATACTATCAACCTCTACAGCAACATTACAACTTCACCAAATGACTTGTCTCTTCCAATGTAATACCGGCAGTCTCAAACCAATGTTCTCAAGACGATAGAATCACGCAACATCTTAGCTTGGCTAGAGTCATAAACCCCCAGAAATTCCTCCACGCTGTCCACAGCTACAACCAAAACCCTATCGCGCCCAACTGCAGTCACGAATTGAGCATGTGAAACAAGAAACGAATTCCCAAATGGCGTCACAATCTTCCCTCGGTTTGTTCTCAAGCATTAATTTTAAACATAACTGCATATTGAAATCATTACACTAATTCTGCTTAATTTCCTTTGTAAGTGCCTTCACTCTCTTTTCCCTTTCAGTAGTCGTCAATGTTGCCTCCTCCCTATTTGCAAAATCATACATCAAAAGGTTCTTCAGAGTATAATTCCAAGAATCCAGCATGCTCTCAGGCTGCCTTGAGGTGCCATATCCATCTGTGATCCTATCACGATTCTCATGACCGATTTGCAATGGCGACGATGATGATAATCCTGAATCTTGCAAATACTTTTCCTTCAATTTCAGGATCGAATGCAGTCCCCAGATTCAATTGAATGCCCTAAATAATGAGTTGACTTATGCTGCTTAGCCAAATTTGATCAGATCTTTTCTAAACTCACTCTGATGCCATGTTAGTTTTTAGATCAGATAACAGAAAGCAGAAAAGTAAACATAGAACAATGAACACATAATTTATCCTGGGAAAACCCTCCTACTCGAGGGAGATAAACCCAACAATTTATTCTCTTATAAATCAGAAATAGAAGTGCAGAAATAGCACTCAAAATCAGGCCCTAGAAAGGCCGAATCTCATACAATGGATCTGCACTTGAAGATAGTGTGATTTCCTTGAATACACAAAAATATTAATCACTTCTCCTTGAAGCGAATCTGCTGCTCTTGAAAGTGAACCTGCTGCTGAAGAAATTCGAATTGGAATGGAATGAATTGAATAATTAAAGTGGAAACACCACCTCCTTTATATAGCAAGCTAGGCGAGCTCTCTTCTAGGGCCGACCTAGAAAATATAATATTTGTTTTACAAAAGAAAGGCCGACTTGCCTTTATTACTTTCTCTTAGGGAAATACCTCCCGTCGCTACAAAACACTAACACCAACGCTATTTTGTTTCTTTCCTCAATTCCTAACCACAAAAATCTTTTTTGGATCTATTCTATCTTGTCAGCAATATAGGTAGGGATATTAAATAGGGATAGGTAGTAAACCACGATGTTTTGTAACAAGGCTTTTAGCAGTTGTAGCTTCCCCTCTTGACTTAAGAGTTTACCCTTCCATCCAACCAACTTTTTTTTGTTAGTGTAGTATTAAGTTTTAACTTAGGCAAATTATCTGGGTGGTTTTTTCCCGTATCGAGTAGTTTTACACCTATTTCATTTTCCACACCCTTAAAAGGCTATACATTATGTATTTTATCTCATCTCAGTTTATTCAGTCATTGGTGAAATAGCATGTTGCTTCTCTTGTATTTGTGAAGGTTTTTATTGCAGATGGTGATCTTGGGCTCATTGGTTTCCACCAACATGGTATCAGAGCTGCCCATTCTGCCCTCCTTCCCTTGAGAGTTTTCATCAGAAGTTTTTTTGAAATCAGAATTGATATTCAATTTATTTTTTTCAAACTGATATTTTCTACTCAAGAGGCACAATCTCATGTTGATGCTGGCGTTTTTTTCTGTTCTATAAGAGAATTCCTGTTGTTGTTTATCCCTACCCTGCCCACCAGGAAGGTTAGCAATATCCCTACTTGGTCATCAATCTGATTGGAGGGCAGCGATTCAAAATTGGAGGCCACAATCCTTTGAGATGAGGTCAAAATTCTTTGTTGCAGGCCGATTTTGGTCGATTTTCATTGCAGGGTGGGGGCGTGATTTGAAAACCCCAATCAAGATTCTCCCAGATCAATTATTTTGGAGCGAATTGATTGTTTGAAGGCTGCACCATTCATCAAAGGCTCATGATTTCTCCTGTTGTTGGCGCGATTTATCTTGGTGGTGGTGTGAGTTTCCTTGTTCAAGTATACCTACATTTGAATTTGTGCACATGGGGAGGTCATTGCAGGCCAATTGTCTACTGCAGGCTGGGTGTGCGTGGAGGAAAGGCGTTATTTTTAATCGGAGGGCATGGATCCACTATTTGAAAGGCCAATTTCACCGAGCAAGAGGGCATGGATTCCCTGTTTGGAGGTCGATAGAACTAGACTGGAGGCGTCATTTTCCCTACTTGTTGCTGCAATGAAATTTTCAAACTTTAAATTTATAAAGTTTGCAATGAAATATTTCATTTTAGGGTTTCCTTTTTTTGTCGGCAATGAGTTTTGTGGCTGTGTTTTGCCTCAAAAGGGATAAATTATCCCACATTCTCCAGGTGGGGGAGTCCTTTTGTGTTCATATACAGCTCTTCGCCTTTGGTTGTTGTGAGCAAGTCTCACAGGTTGTGAAGAGGTTATATCACGTGTGGTGATTGGTGCTTTGTATGTTGTTGTGCTCTCTAGGCTTGGGGTGTTGGCATGGAGATCAGGTAATGGGCCCCGCCATCTTTTTGCACCAAATCAGGTTTTTCAACCTTATGATTCTTTTTTGGAAGTTTTTATACTTGTGAAAGAACTATCTTTGAAAATTTTGAAAAATTATTAACTATAATGGTTTCTTTGGAGAAAGGGAACTTTAGGCAATGGAGTGATTTTATTCTCACTCATCTTAGTGAGTAGAATCTATTGCCATATTTGTATAATGAAGTTCCTATTCCAAGCACACGTAGTAGGTATATGATTTGGAAAGGATATAGAGCTCAAGTCTTTAGAGTTATTTTTGAGCATATAAATGATGATGACCTTTTGGATTCACTTATTCATTTTGAGTGCCCTTATGCTCTTTGGACTTACATTCAAGAATCATATGGAGATCATGATACTCTGCCATCTCTCAATGATCCTCTGGTACAGGGGCACCCTCAAGTTTCCTGCCTCCAATAGGCAAAAGTGTCATTTTGTTTTGTTTTAGTGGTTTTCTCATGTAATAAGGTCCTCATGGATCATTTTATGCTTGTAAGAGTCTAGATTGAGTCTTCGGATATAAGGTGTTGTCAAATTGTTAAAAGTGTCAAAATTGTTGAATGTTGTAAAAGCAACTTATGAGTTTTGTTGTCAAGTGGAATATGAACGGTTGCAAGTGGAAGATTAGTTATGAACCGTTTGGAATTTGATGGAAATGCCTTAAAAAGGCTTTGTAAGTCGAAGACAAATTTGGGGTGTGGTTGGAAGTTACAATTTTGGAGTTTAAGCAATAAAATTCCTTTGTTTTTTGCAAATTTGAACGTTGCATCACTGTTTTTTGATGTAGTACGGTGTTGTACGACTATATTTTGATTCCAAATCAATTGTAGATGGTAGAGCATTGAATCTTCTTTCTGTTGCACTTGGTCTCATTGATTTTCATTAAATTTTGAGCATTTTAGCGTCATTTCTTTCCAAAAGGGTTGAAAACCCTAAACAGGGTAACTTGGGAGTAAGAAAAATGGATATCTTTCCATTCCACCAATGAAAACCCCTCAAACTCGGTGGAATGCCCTGTAATAACATATATTTTGATCCCTCAAAGTTGCAGGATCAGGGGAGAAGGTTTGCATGTGTTTTGGTGATGCCCTAGGTCAGATTTGTAGAACAGTCAATTTTTGAAGGGTTTCCTACAAAGTAACCTACCTTGGTTCTAAAGTATGTTGTATAAAGCCCAAATGGGTATCTGAATCTGCCTTTACAATCTGGGTGTGATGTCTACAATGAAAGTTATGGAAAAAAAAAACCAATTTGTTGCCCCACCTTCAAGGCCTAGAGAAGTAGGACAGTCAAAATTAGGGCTTGCCCATACAAAACAACCCCCCTTCATTTTGGGATGTGTTAAAAAAGAGCCAAAAGGGTATCTTAATCTGTGTTTGTAATTTGGGTGTCAGGTTTCTCTTGAAAGTTGTGCCAAGTTTTGTCATTTTGGAGTACTACTAGGAATTAGGTTTGTTTGTAAGGGAATGCCAAGTAGTATGGGAAATTTGAGTTCTTGTGAGTCATTGTTGGTTTGCACATGTTATTTTAACATTGTCTAAGATGTCTCAAGTGTTGGATGAAGGGTTTGAAGCACTAGTGCATTATTGGAGTTTTGTAGCCTTGAAGAAGCATTAGTCCATTGTTGTGAAAAATGAGAGCCTGATAATCCGAGCAAGATAAGTTTTTGGAGTTTATGTGTTGTCTTTTTGCAGGTTGGAGAGAAGAACCTAGATGCCAAAAGACTAGGCCAAGGGAAAAAAAAGAGGTCTGAGGTGAGGTAACATGAAGACAAGAAGCAAAGTGAAAGAGACTTGCTTGAGAAAAAAGAATGGAAATGTTGAAAAGATTTGTCCATAGAGACTTGCAGAGTAAGGGGGTACCAAGCAAGAAACCAGTGAAAAAAAAAAAGAGAAAAGTGAGAGGAAGAAGAAAGATGAAAGGGCAGAACAAGTAAGTATTCAGCAGGAGATAATAAAATTGAGCCAAGCTTTGGAAGAAATGGAAAAAAGAATCGAACTTGAAATACAGCAGCTTCTTCAGAGAGCAAAACAAGCAAGTGGTTGGCGTTTTCCAATAAGAAAGAGGCTCAAATGGCCTATCAAGAAGATTATTCTAAAGAGAAGGCAAGAGAGGACAGTAGGACCAGACATTGGGGATTCTTTGTTGATGAAGGAAGAGCAAAAGCCATTTGAGAAAGAGGAAGAGGTAGGTAATGCAATGGTAAGCAAACCTAGGACTGTTTTAACATCAACGAGCATTGAAGAGTTGCCTTGGGAAGTTCAGGATGTCTTGAAGGATCATATAGACATAGTGGTTGATAAATTTTCTGACTTTTTGCTTCCAAGGAAAAGTGTTAGTCACTATTTAGTTTTTGTTCTAGGGGTTGGTCTGTCCTATACAACAACCTATGACAAACAAATTACAGAATGTAATGTGTCTAAAGAGAGAGGTGGTGCCAACACAAATGATGTGCTTGTTTGGAAGATTGCAAGTGAAGGGAATTTGGATGCTATAAGCAAGAGGATTGTTGGGAAAAAGATTGCAGAGTTGAGCAAGCAATGTTGGAAGGGAAAAGGAAGTACAAAGCAGCATAATGACCAAACTGAGTTGCAAATGGAAGCTGGACGGTTAGGCAAGCATCTGCTACAAATAGAACAGCAAAAGAGAGTTGCAGATGTTAGTGATTGTAATGCTAAAGGTACCAAGGTTAATTCTGATTTACTTCTTTTAAAAAGGAGCAGTAACACTAATCAAGGATCCATACTTGTTGACATGATGGTTAGAGACAAAGAAAGAAGACAGTGTTCTTGATGAGATTGCAAACTTGAAAGACAAGAAACCTAAGGTGAAAATAAAACAAGCCATTGCAAGAGAGCAAGGTACTATTGGAATACATGACATCCATCAAGGCAAAAGGGGTCAGTTACAAGGTAGAGGTGCAGATGGGGGACAAGCTTATATTGACAAGTTCAAATACCTTTGCAAGTTTTCAAGAAATCTATGGTGAAGATGAAGCAAGCATGGAACTGTTTCAAAGAAGACAATGTGCAGGGATTTAAGGACATCAGACCAGAGATTTCAAGCATGGTTCCATGATGCTACCTTCTATTCAAGTGGAGCTTGAATCTTTTCTTCCCCGGGAATATAGTGCAGGGGCACCCTCAAGTTTCATGCCTCCAATAGGCAAAAGTGTCATTTTGTTTTGCTTTTGTGGTTTTCTCATGTAATAAAGTCCTCATGGATCATTTTATGCTTGTAAGAGTCTACATTGAGTCTTAGGATATAAGGTGCTGTCAAATTGTTAAAAGTGTCAAAGTTGTTGAATGTTGTAAAAGCAATTTATGCATTTTGTTGTCAAGTGGAATATGAACAGTTGCAAGTGGAAGATTAGTTATGAACCGTTTGGAATTTGATGGAAATGCCTTAAAAAGGCTTTGTAAGGTCGAAGACAAGTTTGGGTTGTGGTTGGAAGTTACAATTTTGGAGTTTAAGCAATAACATTCCTTTGTTTTCTGCAAATCTGAATGTTGCATCACTGTTCTTTGATGTAGTACAGTGTTGTACGACCATATTTTGATTCCAAATCAATTGTAGATGGTAGAGCATTGAATCTTCTTTCTATTGCACTTGGTCTCATTGATTTTCATTAAGTTTTGAGCATTTTAGAGTCATTTCTTTCCAAACGGGTTGAAAAACCTAGGCAAGGTAACTTGGGAGTAAGAAAAATGGATATCTTTCCATTCCACCGATGAAAACCCCTCAAACTCGGTGGAATGGCCTGTACTAACATGTATTTTGATTCCTCAAAGTTGCAAGATCAGGGGATAAGGTTTGCACATGTTTTGGTGATGCCCTAGGTCAGATTTCTTTATGTTTTAGGTCTAATTGGCAGTAGAACAATCAATTTTTGAAGGGTTCCGTACAAAGTAACCTACCTTGATTCTGTAGTGTGTTGTATAAAGCCCAAATGGGTATCTAAATCTGCCTTTACAATTTGGGTGTGATGTCTACAATGAAAGTTATGGCAAAAAAACTCAATTTGTTGCCCCACCTTCAAGGCCTAGAGAAATAGGACAGTCAAAATTAGGGCTTGTCCATACAAAACAAACCCCCCTCATTTTGGGATATGTTAAAAAAGAGCCAAAAGGGTATCTTAATCTGTGTTTGTAATTTCGGTGTCAGGTCTCTCTTGAAAGTTGTGCCAAGTTTTGTCATTTTGGAGTACTACTAGGAATTAGGTTTGATTGTAAGGGAATGCCAAGTAGTTTGGGAAACCTGAGTTTTTGTGAGTCATTGTAGGTCTGCACATGTTATTTTAACATTGTCTAAAATGTTTCAAGTGTTGGATGAAGGGTTTGAAGCACTGGTGCATTAGTGGAGTTTTGTGGCCTTGAAGGAGCATTAGTCCATTGTTGTGAAAAATGGTATCAATAGTCTAATACCAAGCCCTGCTCTGCATCATCCTCTTTCCAATACCAATGTGCCTCTTTATTCTTCAGAGAAGATAAACCATGCTTGTGATCCTTTGAAGGTTTTTGAGACTTCAGATGAGATTGCAGTTGCTTCAGAGGTTCTTGATTCTTTGGTAGAGATAGTTGATCGACCTTCATTAAGTACTTCCATGATTCTTGAGCAACAGGATTATCATTGTCTTCCTGATTGGGATTCCCATTTGTCGGACATTGGTTCATTGTTCGTGGAATGTCACATTTTAGACTTGGTAGACACATTTGAAGGATTAATTTCTCTATTTGATAATAGTTGTGGTACAACTGTTGTCACTCCATCTCTGTCTTTGGAAAATGTTCAAAATCAATTTCCAGTGGTACCTTGTTTGTCACTTTCTATTGTGATTGGGCATGTTTCTGATTGGTTCGTGGCATCATTTTCCAAGGTCTTGACGACACATGAGCAGATTTCAAAGACATTATCATCCTACATTTGGATTTCACTTGCTAATTCCTATCCGGAATGGGAAGCATTCCTGCATTTGTACTTGGTTTTGTTTCTTCCAAAAGGTAGTCAAGTTGTTCGTCGACATTGGATTATGTTTTGTCTTCAAGTACTTACCATTTTTGCAGGCGATTACACATTGTGCAGGGGCTACATAGTCTCTCTCTTTCCCTCTTATGGAGGGGCCATTGATTGTATATACGTGATGTATGTAGTCCTTGGGGGGTGTTATTGAGTCCTCCATCCATGCATCTTGTTTTTCTTTTCTCTCTTTTGGAGAGGGGTTTTTTCCCACAGGGTTTTTCTCCTTTTCTCCGGTTGTGAGAGATTTATTTTTCTTGCATTTGCAGTTGTGCATGGGGACCCATCTTGTATTTTCATCTTGCATAATAATCTCCCTATGTTTACACTTAAGAGGGGGTGCTAGTGTAGTATTAAGTTTTAACTCAGGCAAATTATCTGGGTGGTTTTTTCCCGTATTGGGTAGTTTTACACCTTGTTTCATTTTTCACGCCTTTAAAAGGCTGTACATTATATATTTTATCTCATCTCAATTTATTCACTCATTGGTGAATTAGCATGTTGCTTCTCTCGTATTTCTGAAGGTTTTTATTGCAGATGCTGATCCTGGGCTCGGTGGTTTCCACCGACATTTTTGAATTCTTTCAATAATGTAATTCCAATAATTACCATTTGGTCTTTTGGAGATAAGAGGTAGACTTAATTAAGAAGCAGGAAGGGTAGCTTCTTGACAGCCTAGGATACAAACAACTCTGTCTTTCACCATTTGTTCCAAATTGAAGAAGTATATTTGGCCCTTGTTGTAGTTGATATGTTGACTTGAAGCCCTGGTATAAACAGTCAAAATGGATTTCTAGTGACCAGCTTCCACAACCGAAGCTTCTCTGAAAAGAATAGTGTCATCTACAAATTGTTGGTGAGAAGCAAGAGGGGGAGTGGAAGCAGCTTTAAAGCCATTCAACAACTTCTTGTCCAAAAGTTTTTGAATATTTCTACCAAGAACTTTAACCACAATAATGAAGAGATAAGGAGAGAGAGGGCCTCCTTACCTTAGACCACGACCACAAGAAAAGAATCCCTTAGCAACCCCATTCACCAAAACAGAACATTTCGGAGTGGTAACACAAGCAATAATAAGTTTGAGAAACCTTCCATTGAACCCAAATTGTTTGAGGAAAGCAAAGAGGAAAGGCCAGGACACTTTGTCATAAGCTTTACAAATGTCCAATTTCAAAGCCGTCCCTGATTTTTTGTAGGTTCCATTGAATGGAGAATCTCATGGGTAGATATAGCAACGTCCAAAATGTGTCTTCCTTGAACAAATCCTTTTTGATTTTCAGCTATCATTTTGTTCAAAACAGCTTCCAATTTATTCACAATGATCTTAGAGAAAATTTTATAAACAGTATTATAGAATTATAGGTCTGAAATCATCCATGGAGGAAACATCATCTTTTTTTGGAATGAGAGCAATAAAAGTAGCATTTAATTGGTTTAGAAGTCTACCCGAACGGGAGAAGTCCCTTGCAGCAATTAGGTCTTTATGAACAATATCCCAAAAATCTTGAAAGAAGGTAGAAGGGAACCCATCAGGCCCAAGGGCCTTGTAGGCTCCAAAGGAGAAAACAACAGACTTCACTTCTTGAAGGGAAACAACTTTTGTCAAGTCCTTTAAATCTTGAACAGTAATCACCTTAGGAATCACTTGAAGGATGTCATCGAATTCCAATGAAGCAACATCAGGTTGCTCTTGGAAAGTGGAAAAAAAGGAGACAGCTTCATCAACAATTTCTTCATCGGTGTGCACCGTATCTTCCTTGACAAGTTCTCTTATCCTATTTCTACTTTTGTGTTTCATAGTAGATTGATGAAAGAACTCAGTGTTCCTGTCCCCTTCAAATAGCCATTGGATTCAAGATTTATGTTTCTAGAAAATCTCCTCCTGTTTGTTAACCTTAAACCATTGGGCCCTAAGGTCTCGTTCCTTGTTGCAAGTGTCCTCATCAACAACTCCTTTCTCCATCAAGTTTTGCACCTCCTTTATACTGTCACCTAATGATTTCTTAGTGTGGAAGATGTTGCCAAAGGAGAGCTTATTCCAGCCCTTCACTCTTTCTTTGATCCTTTTCAATTTACTCGCAAGACAAAACATAGGGGTACTAGCAGTTGGTTCATTCCACCATCCATCCACAAGGGTTTTAAAATCCGGGTGGAGAGTCCACATTATTTCATATCTAAAGGGGAACAACCCTTTAACAACATTATCTTTTCTAGTGAGAAGGATAGCATTGTGATCCAACTCAATTCTAGGAAGTGTAGTTAAAGTGAAGTTCTGGGAAGTATTCCAATTAACAGAAACAAGGAACCCATCTAATTTAATTTGAATCAACTGATCACCCAATCGCCTATTAGACCAAGTGTACAAGGTACCAAGTAAGGGAATATCAAAGAGTCCAATAGAATTAAGGAATCCAGTCAAATCCATCATACTATCAAAGAAATCCTCAAGGCCACCCAGCTTTTTTGAGGGAAACAACAGAGAATTGAAGTTTCCTCCGAGCATCCAAAAATCATCTATGCCGCTTCTTATGTTGCCAGTCAAAAAGTCCCAAAGCTCCATTCTATCCAAGCGAGAATTTGGACCATAGACATTTATCAAATTCCACTTTTCAGAAGTGATAAGATCTTCAAAGGAAACCATCAGGCAATTCTTGTTGGAGAAACCCATAGTTCCCTTGAATCTAGAGGGGTTCCACAAAGTGGCAATACCCCCTGAAGCACCAACAGCATCACTCAAGGCATAATTTGCAGTAGGCTAGAAATTCTTAACAACCTTTTCAAAAACTTCCTTCTTCATTTTTGTTTCTTGGAGTAAAAGGATGTCAACTTTATTGTCAGCGAAACAAGCCTTAACCAAGTGTTGTTTATAGGGACTCTTGAGGCCTCACATATTCCATGAGATAATCTTCATAATCAAGAGTAGCATCAGAACAACATCACCTTGATGCTATTAAAAGGAAGGAACAACTCCCTCTTACTTTTTTTAGACATACGCCCCGGAAGAGTGTCCAAAGTCTTTTGCCTTCCCAAAGCAACATCTCGAATAGTGTCTTTATTTTTGGTTTCCTTCTGAGATGGTCTACCAACCTTATTCCCACCTCCAACATCAAGTTTCCTCTTCTTTTTGGAATTACTTATAGTTTCAATCCAGTCATCTTCATTTTCCTCGTTTGCAGGGGAGGACGAGAAGCCCAACAGAGCCATCGACTCCTTCACATTCTTTCCTACTTTTTGATTTAGAAGGGGAGAAACATTCACTGTTTGTTTCTTTGGAGAAGATTCCGGAGAATCCTTTTCTTGGCCTTTTTGAGAAACAATCTCACCTTCCTCAACTAATTCAGATTTGTCTTCAATATGATGGTTTGGATTCCCTTCCGAGTCAATTCTTGATTCAGACTCTTCAATAGTCTCTTCAATATGTTTGGTATTGGCTTGCTTCTCTCTTCCCTCTTCCGCCTTTCCTTTCTCTTTTTGAGGCATCTCAACAACAATATGTTTTAGACCATCTGGAGAAATAGATTTAAGCCCATCCCTAGTAGAGATCTCCTTTGACACTTCAGTTTCATCCTTTAGAAGCATGTGAACTTGACCACCAGGGGGGCAGTTAGTACTTGCTTTTCACCAATATCTTGTTTAGGGGATATCTTTTATGCATAATCCTTCGTTACAACCTTTCTACCTGAGATCGGTTCCTCTTCAGGGGTAAAGGTCTAAGGTATCTAAGAAACAATCATTAGCCCAGCCTTGTCATTAGGTTGGAAATGAGTATTCAGAGAGCCCGACACCCCACTTTTCATATTTTTGAAACCTTCTACTGCAAGTATCTTGGAAGTGTCCAAATTTCTTACATGCTTGACAATATGCTCTAGCATTTTCATACTCCAAAGGTTGAGTCCATTTTCCAAATTTCGACTTCAGGGCTACTGAAGTTGGGAGAATAGTATTAACTGCCACATTAATACACATTCTATTGAAAACCAATCTAGACTTCTCTTGAGTAACTTTGTCCACAGTCAGTAGGTTCCCAAAAGAGTTAGCAATCCCCTTGAAGATACCTATATTCTAGAATTCAAGGGTAGACCCGAAAGGCACACCCAGGTTGGGGATACTGCACCCAAATCAACAGATGGGTCAAACCCCAATTTCCACTTACAAAGTGATAGGAAGTTCTTAAACCCAATGTCAAAGGCCCAAGGTCCCCCCCTGAGAACCTTAATCATATCTTCATGCACAACAAAACTAAAAAGGAAAAGACCTTTGCTCATTGCACTAATAGTAACACTTCCTTTTAAATTCTAGACAAAGTCAATCCACTGCCCTAACTGGTCAATATTCAGACGATAAGCCAAGAATTTTCCAACCAATGACAGCTTAAGACCATCCATCGCCTCGATCATGAGCTCTTCAAAAACTTCTACTTCCAGATCATCTACTGAATAGGAAACAGATTCTGTATTCAGCCTAGCCATAGCCAGCGCACCACCACCAACCAACTTGTCAACGAATGAAACTAGGTCCTCTTCAGAAAAAAGGACTCCAAGCCATAAGAGGGCGACAAAGGGGACTTGCTAGATGTACGAGTGGCCAATCGCGCAAAAGGTGCAGCAAAGTCAGGAATAGTACCACGTTTGGGAACAACATTTTTGGAAGCAACAAAACCAAGAGTTGTACCAGAGTTGGGAACAACATTTCTGGATGGGGGAGCCCTGCTAGTGCACCCACCTGACCGACCCATCAATCAATTAGTCAAACCTTGGAAACTTGCAGAAAATTCAAATTGCAAAGAGCGCGAAGTTTTTTGATGCATTCAAATGTTATGAAGACTTCGAAAACTTAATTTATTCACAATGTTACACAATAAACTCAAAAACAAATCAGACCTTTATCGATACAAAGACAACCTCAAGTTTTGGAACATTCAGACACAATCTAAACAAAAATTTCCAGCTCCACCTCCAACATAACCAGCTCTAAAATGTCAAAGTAGTCAGATGCAGCAAAGATTTGAGAACATGGGATGCCTAGGAAAATGGACAAGAAATTTCAGATTTATTCATAAACATCCTATCTTTGGCCAAGATACCTGATGCTCAATAAGCACCACATGCACATTTAGAACAGCCTCACTCTTAGAATAAAAATTGTCCCCCCTAAGAGATTCAAAAATGCACCAAAAAAGCAATTAGATCAACCATGGATTTGAACCTCATTCAAAAAAACCAAAATCCTCCCTCGAAGGGTCTCAAAAAGCACAAAAAATAGCAATGTCACCAACATGGCTTGTGATCATGTGCCATGGCTTGCCAACATCCATCAGTTTCATATGAATTTCCTAGCTCAATCATGAGCTGATTTCATCCATTTAGTGCCCTCAAGGCTGGGTCACTATCCAAAGTTGCACAGGAAACTAAAAGGTTGTGAATACCATCACCACAAGAAGCAAAGGCTTTGGAGGTAGAACACATGGAAAGGAACACTATCATGAGTAAAAGTAAAAGGCATGCGCAGGGGCACCATGGTTTGAGCTTCTAATGTTTTCAACTCCAAAAAAGAAATTGCCTTATTTTGCACCCCGACTTTACTCTTTCATTAACTACATGTACATCTGGTGATATTTGTGCCATATGGTGTGCTACTTTTGCAAGGATTTATATTAGATGATCACCTCCCACTCACTGTCTTTCTACAAAAAAGTGTTAAATTCCCTTAGAGGAAGGGACGAGGTCCTCTGGTTGTATCCTCCCCAGTTTTGATCAATACAAAAAAAGGTGCATAGCATCATCACTTATTATTGTAGTTATTCAATTAAAAAAAAATTGATTTGTTTTGGAGGTTAAAATAATTGGAAATCTAGAGTTTTCAATAAAAGTTATGTTGTACCGCAAATTAAAAAATTTGCTACACTTAGGCATTTTGAAGAAATGGTCAAAAGTCTTGTTAAAATTGTCAAAAAGGTCAAAATTGGGAATTTGCATGTCTTGCATGGAGGTCAAAAACTTGAAATTTTCAAAATCTGACGATCTGGGTCTGC
The DNA here is from genome assembly GCA_007258455.2 of Sequoia sempervirens. Taxonomy (NCBI): domain Eukaryota; kingdom Viridiplantae; phylum Streptophyta; class Pinopsida; order Cupressales; family Cupressaceae; genus Sequoia; species Sequoia sempervirens. The sequence goes on from VDFB02316952.1 coordinate 29,678, forward strand.
TCAAAGCGACCTAGTCTACAAAATCTAGATCTCAGTTTTCCGGCCCTAAATTTTAGGAAAATTTCTATTTTTAGAAACTTTCTAAAAGTAGAACTTTTTCTGCATTTTTCTAGGTTTCTTCTCAAATGGATGCTGGAAATTTTTTCTAAAAATAGAAAGTTTGGCTTCCAGGCAACTGATTTTGATTGGCTTAAAATACTTCCTCATCAGGCTGGTTCAATTAGAATCATCAAAAGATCAATTTTGCCCTGGTGGGTTTATTCTGCTTTTTTAGGAGCTCCAAGGTCATTAATGGAGGTTGCTCAATTGTCAAGTGTCAGATTCAGAGTATCAAGCACTGCACAAATTGAGGAATGAAGAACGAAGAATGGAGGTTGGAGAATCTTGAAAACTGCAAAATTTTGACTAAGTCTGGAGAGTTCAGGCACCCCTGCCCAATCTAGGCACCTAGGATTCTATGCCTTAGTCATTTTTCCATCTTGACAGTCGAAGCATGAAGTAGTGAACAAGGAACAAGGGAGAAAGTGAAAATTGTAAAATAAAAAATATCTCTGGCAAGCTTAGGCGCCCCAGGTAGCCAAGGGTGCCCAGCTTTTCAAGGCACCAAATGTTAGAGTTAGGGTTTTGTGCCTCCAAGACATCCTGTTCAGAATCCTCCTAGCTCCGCAGCGGATCCAGTAGCACGATCATCAGATCAATCTATCAGTCAGAATTGTAGATCGAACAGAGAAGTCTCAACAAAGAAGCAGAATGCAAATCATGAAGAACACTAAAAATAAACTAAGTCTGGGAACTCTGGGCGCCCCAAGTAGCCAGGGGCGCCCAGCCTTTTGGAGGACCTAATGCAGAGGTTAGGGTTTTGCAAAGGTATCCATTGTCATCAGAATTCTGTCAACTATCCAGTGTATATCTCAGCCTGATCGTCGGATTAGTCTGTCACCGGCAATTGCAAATCAAACAGAGGACAGAGAATGGAAGATCAAAGTTTGAAGGTTGAAAATCAAGAAAAAAAAATCCAACTCTGGTGATCATGGGCGCCCCAGGTAGCTAGGGGCACCCAAGCTTTTGAGTGCCTAAATGATTGAATTAGGGTTTGACACCTCCAGCAGATTATCTTCAAGTTTGAAGTAGCTCTCCAAAAAAATCATCGGCAAATCCATCAGAGTTGTCAATCACCAGATATCGAAGAGGGATCAGAAGGATGAAATTGTGCAAATTGAAAAAGTCAAAAGCAAAGATGTAAATCTCAAAATAAATTCTAACTCTGGATGAGTTGGGCACCCCAGCTAGCCAGGGGCGCCCAAGGATTTGAAGCCCTGAAATCAATTTTCAAGAAATATCACTCCCAAGAGACCCCCCTCAAAATCCTTCGAGCTATCCGAGTCTAGCCATCAGTTCGTTGAACCTCCTGATAATCTAGAAATGCGAATTCATCCAAAGATCAGAGAAAACAAAGAAATTGAAGAATGTCAAAAATGGCTAACACTGGTGATCATGGGCGCCCCAGCTAGCTAGGGGTGCCCAACATTTTGAAGGTCAAGATGATGTTTTTATCCAAAGTTGCCTCCAGGATAATCTCTTCAGATTCAATCAGGCTCCGCAACGAGATCATTAGCCAGTTCATGGGATCAATCTGATGTTTGGAAATCAAGATCAAACTGGGGTCAAAACAAGCAAAAACTAGAAATTTGAAGAAAATTGGCTAAGTCTAGAGAAGAAAAATGCCCCTAGACAAGAAAGGCACCCAAGGCTCAATGCCTTAGTCAAATTTTCGAGTTTTTATCTTTCAACATCAAAAAGTGTCCAAATTTGATGCACCTGCTCAAGATTGGCTTCAAGAAGTTTTAAAGTTGGAGAATAAAACAGTTTTCAACCTAAAAACCTATTTAAGAATGCCTTTGCATTCATTCTTCACAATTTTTGCAGGTGGCATCCAAGGCAAGAGAGGAGAAACATAAAAAAATTCTTCATCAAAGATTTAGAGGCTAAAACTTGGTGATTTTTAGGATTCTTCATATTTTCCAGATCAGCTCACACAGAGGCTTCCTTTTTCATGCTTTATTTTTCCAGGGCATCAATTTTCAGAAGAAGGGGGTCATCTTTTTCAATTTTCAGCAATCTGGGTCAGCTTGGTTCATGATTCTGAACAACTTTCGAAAAAAATTCAACTTTCAAGAACCTGTTTTTTTCACGCATGTCCAAGAAATCTTTAATATTTTCAAAATTTGATCAATTGGGTTCATACAAAATGTGATTCTGCACAAAACCCAGCTCTCAACTTTTTTCAAAAAAAATTCAAAAATTAGGGTTTATGCTTTTTCAACCAGCCATCAACAATTTTCAAAAAATAAACGATCTGAGTCTTCTTGCAACGAGATTCTCTACAAAACCCATATCTCAGATTATTTTTGAAAAATTTGCCTGTTTGAAGAAGAAAAATCAGCAAGCTATTTTTAGCTTTTGTGCAAAACTTGTCTGAGCATATTCGAGTTTTTCAGCATGGAGTACTCTCCCATCAAATTTAGAGCCAAACAAGTGTTGTATCATGATTATCTAAACAGATGATGTTGAAAAGTGCTTTTCAATACCACCTTGGTCAGAAAACATCATCATCTCAGTCAAAGAACGTGAAAGGGCGTGGTATGAGCAAAAGGACAAGTATTAGGAAAGAGTTGTACAATACACTTCCATTGAAAAATCAGAAGAAGTGTCAGAAGTATAAAAGTTGCAAAAGAAACAAAGGAATGTCAAAAGATGGTCACACAAAGGGTAAAAAAGATATGTTGAAGCAAGATGATTTATTTATAAAAGGTCATCACTCCAGTTGCAGAGCCATTGAAATTAGCAAGATTTGATAAAGAAGTTGAAGATGTCAAAGATTTTCTAAGTTCAATCGCAAATGGCAAGGAAACCCTAGAAAAGCAGAATTTTGCTATCGATAGTATCAATGCTCCTGATGGAGAGGCAGTTTCCAGCTTTTAGCGGATGTAGTTGAGATTTAAAACAGCAGTGAATTGGAAGCTTTCTCCAAGCTTTCTTTATATTCTTGTCTCATTCTTATCCATTCTTTGTAAGGACAAATATCAAGTTGTAATAGTTGGCACTTCCCTTGTTTTTTTTGCTTTCATAGGTTGTTAGATGCTTATCTTGTTTTAGTTTTACAAATAAAGCTTGCATGTTGGCAAGTCTTAGTTGTAAAAGCAAGGAGATTTTAGGGTTCCCTACTCCTCTACTTGTGTATAAATAAGGGCAGCCTTGCCAATTTTTTCTGGAACCGTGCTTCTGATAACAAAACGCTGAGCCTACTAGTGCCTTCTAATTGTTATTCAGTATTGTTTACTTAGTGTAAGAGCAAGCTTGCATGTCTCTCTTAGCTGCAAGTTATTGTTCAATTCATGTGTCTTATGTCAATGTATTCTGATTGATCGCTAAGCTGTAAGCCTATTTTGCTAAAATCCTACTATCCCAAAAGTGTAATCTTTGTTACTTGAAATTTGTGAAAAGGAAATCTTATGCCTCATTTGCTTTGATCTACTATCTCAGGTTTCCGCTTTATGTGTTTGCTTAAATGATCTCTATTTCAGCTTGCATTGAAAGTATAGTAGATGTGCATTGGAAAAAAGTTTATTTAAGTATTTATGTCAAAGAATCATTCCTTGTTCATTTCTAATTCTCAAACTCTATGTTTACTTGAGTAGTTAGAAACGTCATTAGAGTAGGCTTCGTTGTAGTTGAACTTCTAAAAGAGAAAATCTCAGCTACAGCGCTTGAGTTTTATATCCTTGTGCTCTTAGCTGAACAAAAAGATTGGCAAATTAGTTTAATTTACTTTCTTTAAGCAACATCAGCAAAGAGGGAGCTTCCCCTCCTAATTCGAAGAGCAGTTTATCTGTGCATAGCTGTTCATTTCTAATCTACATACCAGAGGTGTGAATTGAAATGCCAACAAGTTAGTAATATTTTTGTAGAAATTGAAATTTGTCTTGTCATCCTCTGTTTCTCCTATCCTAGAAATGCTATGAACTTAAGTTAAAACAATTTAACTTGCTTCTAAGTATTTCTTGTTTAGGCCAATGACGTTAACTTTTCTCGTGAGTGAAATAAATGTAGCTTCTGTGGAAAACATAAACCTTGGAAATAATGTCTTGTTTATCATTTGCAACTACTATTCTGCTTGACCACTTACCATTCCATGAACCATGCCATCAAGGCAAAAAGCAAACACCTTTAAATTCTAATATTCTTTTAACTTTATCTTGAAATTTTTTGGACAATCGGCTGGTCCAAATCAAGGGCGGATCAATCATTCTGCTGCTGGGATGAGTCACCGTTTCCTCCTCTTTTTGCTTCCTCCTCTTCCAGCAAATCCAAGGGAAATAAGCATCACTGACTAATTTCCTTATAATCTTACACTGAACCAACATTCTTCATTTATAATTTGTCCAATGGCCTTTGTGAAACCAATCCTGTGAAACCAATCCTTCTGCATATACACCGTTAGTAGTTCAGCAATCAATCCAATAAGGATCTAGTTTTTGTTCTTCATGGCATGATTTGGAACCATGGACAACTTCTTGGATGTTGGAGAAAGCCCTAAAAACTGAGTATTTTGCTGACTGAAGTGAAATCACTGGTAAGGAGCTGGTGAAAACGTCATCTACTGCATGATCAGAGAAAAAACAAAATCACTTCCTTGTCGAAAACGTAAATCTCCATGAGAGGTTGTAGCATCCACTGACATTCCAATTTTCATTTTTTCCTCTTCTTGGCATGTTTTATTGATCCATTCAGCTTCTCTATGCATGGATATGCTACTTAAAGTCCCTGTGGGATGTGTGTAAAGAATTCTAATTGGCTCATATGCATTGTTGAGGGCTGTAGTTGGAGATTCTAGTTGAATTCTCTGGGTGTTTCGGGACTGTCATAGCAGCAGAGGCAGTGGAAGTGATTTGAGAGTTTGCAGAGGTTGTTTCAAAGCTTGGACAGAGGTGTTATTACACAGGTAATTGGTAAAATATTCGATGTATTAACAATGAGCAATGTGCTCAATAAATAATTTACAAGATGTTACAGGATAAGATCGAACACGATCTTATCTCAAGAAAAAGCAAGAAGTTTCTAAAAGAAACTTCAAATAAGATCTCGAACAACAAAGACGATCTTATCTAGATATTTTACAATATTTTACATAGTTGAGCATTAATAAATAAATAAAGAATATTATTTTAATACCCTCCCTTAATGCTCAATCTATCAACTACACCAAGATGCCCCCTGAATTTTACAAACTTATCTTTACTGAGCGACTTGGTGAGAATGTCTGTTGTCTGATCCTCTGTCGGAACATACAGCAACTGAACTGATCCGTCTTCAACTAGCTTCCGAATGAAATGACAATGAGTTTCCACATGCTTGGTTCGCTCATGGAAGACCGGATTCTTGGCAAGTTTGAGAACTCCCTGATTATCACAGAACAAGGGAGTCGGACTTGCTTGAGATATTTGCATATCTGCAAGCATCCGGCGAAGCCAAACTGCCTCACATGCTGCTTTTACTGCTCCCCGATACTCTGCTTCTGTCGAGGAGAGAGCCACTGCCTGCTGCTTCTTACTAGTCCATGTGACTGCACCGGATCCCAAACTGAACACATACCCAGATGTTGATTTCCTATCATCAACTGAACCTGCCCAATCTGAATCTGTGAACCCACTGAGTTTCGGATCATGACTCCAAGTGTACAAGAGTCCAAAATCAGTAGTGCCCTTCACATAACGCAGCACACGCTTCGCTGCTACCCAATGATCAGCCTTGGGGGCTGTCATGAAGCGTGATATGTAGCTCACTGCAAAACTCAAGTCAGGTCTAGTAGCAGCAAGATAGATGAGGCTGCCTACTAGTTGCCTGAACAATGTTTCATCTACCACAGGTGAATCGGACTTAGCTGACAATTTAAGCCCTTTTTCCATGGGTGTAGAGGCAGGTTTGCAATCCTGAAAACTTATCCAAGACTTCGAGCATACTTGGACCGGAGATGAAAATACTGCTCATTCACCAAACCTCAACACCTAAACAATAATGCAGGAGGCCCAAGTCTGTCATGTCAAAAGTTTTGCACAAGTCCTGTTTGATCTTAGTGATCAAATGTGCCGAACTACCAGTAATGATCAAGTCATCCACGTAGACAACAACAAGCAAATCTCATTACCAGTATTCTTGACATACAGGTTCGAGTCAGATGGACTCCTCTGAAAGCCATGATCTGTGAGGTACGTGTCAATCTTAATGTACCAAGCCCGAGGAGCCTGTTTCAGGCCATAGAGTGCTTTGACCAATCTGCACACCTTCTGTTCTTGACCAGCAACTTTGAAACCTGGAGGCATCATGTATACTTCCTCCTTCAACTCACCGTTGAGGAAAGCACTCTTCACATCCATCTGATGGACCTTCCAACCAAATTGGGCTGCTAAGGCAAGGACGAGCCGTATGGTACTCATTTTGGCTGTAGGAGCAAAGGTCTCCTCATAGTCAATGCCTTCTTTCTATGAGAACCCCCGTGCAACCAGACGAGCTTTGTACTTGTCAAGGGTTTCGTCAGCTTTGTACTTCACCTTGTACACCCATTTGCAGCTAATGGGCTTCTTCCCTGGAGGAAGATTGGAAAGTACCCAAGTGTGATTCTTCTGAAGACTCTGGTATTCTGATTCCATTGCCTTTTCCCACTTAGGTATCCCTTTTGCCTCTGAATATGTCTGAGGCTCATAAACACTGTGGATGTTGGCCATGAGAGCAAAATTCACTGTAGACTGCTGTTTGCTCTTGTTTCTGGATGACTACCCTCAATGAGCTCATCACATGAAGATCACTGATAGTCTTAGCCCACCATTTCGGAGAGTAGAGTTGCCAACATCGATGTAACAGAGGAGTCGATCCGGTTGAGGATCCGAAACAGGGTCGCAGGGGATGTTATTATCATCCGAGGAAACTCTGTTGAGCATCATCAAAGACTAGGTCTTCGTATCCCTCCCATCAGGTGAACCTAACAGAAGTCGGACGCCTACATCAGAGCCTGTAGAGGCTGATCCTCTGAATGCTGAACAGGTGAAGAAGAGTGAAATGGACCTCGTTCCTCATCAAAGACAACATCTCGACTGAAGATAAGACGATCAGTGTCTATATCAATCAGCCTATATGCCTTGTGGTTGTCACTGTACCCTGTGAACATGAGTTTCTGGCTCTTGGAGTCCAGCTTAGTGCGCTTGGCCTCTGGAATCCAAACATACACAAGAGAGCCGAAAACCTTCAAATGACTGATCCTAGGTTTGCGACCAGACCAAACTTCCTCAGGAGTCTTCCCCTTAACAGCATGAGTGGGTGACCTATTAAGGAGATAGACTGATGTATTGACTGCTTCTGCCCAAAACTTGGTAGGAACACTCCTGTGTTGCAACATGGAGCGAGCCATCTCAACAATCGTACGATTGCGTCGCTCTACAACACCGTTTTGCTGAGGAGTGTAGGGTGTGGTTAACTGACGTTTTATCCCATGAGTATCACAGAAGTTGGAGAATGCACTAGAACAGAATTCCCCCCCATTATCTGACCTAAGAGTTATGATACAAGAACTAGACTCTTTTTCAACCAAGGCCTTAAACTTCTGAAATACATTAAAAACCTCTGATTTCTGCTTAAGAAAGTACACCCACATTTTCCTACTATAATCATCAACAAAAAGTAGAAAGTACTTGCAACCAGTTACAGAAGAAGTAGACATAGGGCCACAAATATCAGCATGAACTAATTGAAGTACCTTAGAAGCCCGCCAAGAGTCGCCATCCTTGAACGGTGTGCGATGCTGCTTCCCAGCCTGACAAGCACCACAAACGCCTTGATGTCTGAGTCCGAATGTCGGTAAATATCGACAAGTCCCTCCCGAGCAAGCTGAGAGAGATAGTGCACGTTCAAGTGCCCGTACCGCTGTGCCAAAGACTGGTGACAGCTAAATTGGCTGCTAAGGCTAACTCCAGAATTCCACCAGTGTCCACAAGCCTGTAAAGGCCATGATCCTCTATCCCAACGGCCACCGTTGTGCGAGACTCACGATCTACAATTGAACATTTGTGCGAGTTGAACACCACATCCATCTGGGGAGAATGCCACATTATCTGACTGACTGAGAGAAGATTGAGCTCGATATCAGGTACATAATACACGTTGAGGAATATGAGATCCCTCCCACCAGACTGAACCTGAACAGTGCCTGTGCCGACAACTATGTATTCCTCACCACCTCCAAAAATCACTGAGTCAGTGCAAGGGGAAAAGTTTGTGAACCAGTCACGCCTATGTGAGAAATGACGCGAGGCACCAAAATCTATGTACCAAGCAGAGGATTTGACATGGTTTGCGGGCCTCTTTGCCATGAGTGCATAAAAGGCAGATTCCTTTGCTCAGAGTGCTCGTGCGACATTCACTTTCACGAAACCCTCCCTGCTTCTTTGCTCGAAGCCAAACGAGCACGACAATCTTTCTTGATGTGACCAAATTTATGACAGTAGTTACACTGAACATTTTTCTTCTTCGGGCTGGTGGAGGTCTAACTTGAGCCTTTCTGTTGTGAAGGCTGACCTTTCCCTTGATGCTTCGGATGGGTTTTAGCTGCAAAAACCTGCTCCGTGGAGGATGATGATTCACTGCTACTGAACTGTTGTCTCCCATCCTGCTGCAACAGGATAGTGCACAAATTGGAAACTTAAGATCAACATTAGCAGACGTAATGTTGAGAGTCTCTATGAAGTGTTCATAGGACTTCGGTAGACTCTTCAGGGTGATCACGACCATGTCTTCCTCCTCCATTTTCCGACCAATCGCCTCCAATTGATCTCTAATCTCCTGGATTTTATTCAGGTGCGCTTGCAGAGTTGTCTTCTCATCCATCATGATAGAAAACAGCATATTCTTCAAGAAAAACGCACGGCTTTTGTCGGAAGTTTCATGCAAACCCTTCAAGTGATCCCAGATCTCCGTAGCTGATTTTCCAAGTGGAATCTGAGGGAGCTGATAATCAGTAACCGAAAGCTTAATAAGCATTACGGCTTCACGATTCTGCTCATCAAACTTCTCCTGATCCTTGCCCTCCGTTGCGGGACGAGTAGCTTTGCCGAGGATCATCTGATCAAGGCAGCGGTATTCAAAAATTGTCAACATCCGCTGTTTCCAAGTGTTGTAATTTTTGCCATTAAATCTCTGACTGCCCTCCAGCATTAAATTACTTAAACTAGCCATCTTCACGCTTTTCGAGGCACAAAAAACAAGGTACCAAGAAGAGGCTGATGCACGAGACTCGAGACACAAATTCCAATGCAAAAAACAGAGGCAGATACAGATACAGTCTGCAAAAAGTACAGTGTACGGATGGCACAAAATTCGAGGCACAGAAAACAATGCACCCAGAAAATTCGGAGACCAACCCATTTGAGCTCTCGAAAAACCCACTAGGAATCTTTAATCAAAAATAATTTCCGCCTTCAAAATCCGGGTCAAAACCCTAGCCGAACGTGCTGGAACCCTAGGCCGCCATTGAAGACCACAAAAAATTGCAGGAAACCAGCCCGAAATCTTGTGAAAACACAGTGCACCAAAGGCAAAACCCTAGGCGACGCCAGTACAAGAAACAAAACGACCTTGTGAAGCTCAGAAATGAAGCAGAAAATCAGAAAGACGTGTTGATTGACGTCTCAACAAAACGCGGGCCCAAGACGTTTTCAGAAAACACGCACAGATACCTTCAATCCACGCCCAATAGAGAAGAAAAGCGTAGACTTAAACAAGCAGACAAATTCTTCCAATAAAAAATCACGGCTGAAGAAGAACAAATCACGTTTAGAAAACACTGAAGAGAGACGCGAACAAGAATCTTCAAAGAACGCGAAATGCAACCAGGAACGTGTGCGGCCAAAAAAAAAACGCGATGGCAACACCACGTATTTTATGTGCCCAGAAGGAGCCCGCGAATTTGAACCAAAAGAGCCACCGATTTTTAGAAGAAGGGTTGCGAAAATCTTCAAACAAAGAAGCCACAGGAAAATTTCGAAAAAATTTCGAAATTCTGCTCACAGAAAATCTTCGAAAATTTTCACAGAAGATTTTATTAAATTTTTAATTCAAGAACTGAAAAAAATCTTTAAAAGATTTTTATGAATTAAAAATTCAATTTTGAGCAAGTTGGCTCTGATACCATATTACACAGGTAATTGGTAAAATATTCGATGTATTAACAATGAGCAATGTGCTCAATAAATAATTTACAAGATGTTACAGGATAAGATCAAACACGATCTTATCTCAGGAAAAAGCAGGAAGTTTCTAAAAGAAACTTCAGATAAGATCTCGAACAACAAAGACGATCTTATCTAGATATTTTACAATATTTTACATAGTTGAGCATTAATAAATAAATAAAGAATATTATTTTAATAGGTGTACGAGTTCTGTCCAACAAGCCTGATTTCGTAGATTTTCAGCATACTTTAATTAGCAAGGGCACCTGATTATGGAACGCTTTTGTGATCAAAATCAGTCCTCTTTCTAGTTTTCCGAGCTGTTTTCATTGGTTCCAGGCAGCTTACCGCAGTTATCATTGAAAAGCCTGATTTCATAGTTTTTCAGCATCAATTCAGCAAGGGCATTTAGAGCTTATCATGCAGGATTTTATCATCATCAAGATTCAGATTTTCAGCTCAGCAAGATTTTTCATCAATAAAACATGTATTATTCAAGCATGTTCAAGGTTCCAAATACAATTTTCAGTCATCATCAGATATACCACTAATCATATTCTTCAGGATTGCTAGGGGTTTCAAATATGACAATATGACTAATCCATCATTTTCAGATTATTGTTAAGGTTTTGACATGATTTCAGTGGGTTTTGACTGTCTAAAAGCTTACAAATCATTGTCAGTTTGGCGTGTCAGTAAAGCCATCATACCCAAGTGTTTTCAGAGTATCTAAAATTGCAGTTACCAGTTAGGTTTGATGCAACAGATTAAAAAAAAAGGATTTCAAATTGCTATTTTTAGCTGAAGGTGTTTTTAGTCATCACCATCTTTAAGGATATGAGTATATTCTGGAAAGCCTATTTCATGCATCTATTTATAGATTTGCTGTTTTTAGACGACCTTCTAAAAGGTCTAATACTAGCATATATATCTTTAAAAAACTATATATAAAATACACCAAGAGAAATCTTGATCGATTGATTTATTAATTATATTTAATAATATTGAATATTCATTGCTTATATTTAATATTATAAATAATAATAAGTGATTTTTACAAATATTATCAATAATCAAACATATCCAAAAAATTAATAATAATAATAACTGATTTTTGTGGTTGAAAATTATAGAATAATAAATAAAAATATTATCAATGCCAAAATGAATATTTCTTAGAATTAGACATAAGTAACACATTCCATTCGTATAGATAGGAAATTTTTGCTCATTATAGACTATTGTTGAAAGGTGGTTAACAATGTTCACAATCACTTGAGCTTAGCAATTGAATCTAGCAAAACCTTGCTTTCAGATGAATAATCCAATTTCTTTGTTCTTATGATAGTGCACTTAACGCTCTATTCATCACTATAAGTTTCTTCTTCACTTTAAGTTTAAAATGTATTTTTTGAAAAGGACTTTTTGTATAATCTGTCCAAACTTGACATCATCTTGTTCTTCATTCTTCAATATGCTTAATTCCTTTGCCATAACACCCATAATTTCTTCTCTTGCTTCTTCAAAAGCAGTAACCCAAGTCAAACCAATATGGTCTTGCACTTGGAATTGAAACAGATATCTATAATCACATTTAGGGAAACTCTTATCACATCTTTCACAATGCCAATTACCATCTCCAGTATTGTTCACCTTCTTGTTGCATTGCCTACCTCCAATCTTGAACGGGCAAGCAGTGTAAGAGAAATTGTCCACCTTTATGAAAGATAAGGAAGCTTTTATCACAATCCAGTCAAGTTTATCAGACCTACCAAGTCCCTCATCCTTAACTTGTACCACAGTTTTAAAAATTTCAGCTTGTCCAATTGATGACATCTCCTTTGTAATAGACTGAGAAGCTAGATTCTCCCCATTTGTATCAAACCAGTATCTCAATCGCTGTGACTCTGGAAGATCCAGATTTATAAGAAGTTGGCTTGTGGTGATTGTTCCCAGAGTTTTTCCACTGAAATCACTAGTCCATCCAGCCTTTAAAGTAAGAATGGGAAAAGTTCATAAATCACACAGTTCTTGGAATTGTTGGTCTTCCTTATTGCAGAAACCACCCAACATTGTCAGCTCCAAACTGCAACCTAATATGTCCTTCAGTTGAAGAGTTCTTTTCTGAGTCTCTGTGGCATTCTTTCTCAGTTTTGTATTTGATGGATTGATTGGCAAAACAACACCAATGATATCAACCATAGAATTAATTTCCATGTCCTTAACTTTACAATACTGAAGTGTTGTTTCAGTATTGAGCAATCCTCCTCCAAACACAACTTAATTGTGGAACTACTTTCTAAGAAACTTTCCCAATCATTCTTTAAATGGTTGAAATTCTTCTGTGCAGGTTTCAGGCTCCCTTTTGAGATTGTATACACTCTCCCACTCTCTATGCAATCATAGAACTGATCTGCAACAGCATTAAAACATGTTGCTCTTATTTCACCACCACCAGAATCAAGCAGATCAAAACTAAAAACTTTCCCATCTCCTTTTGCATTGTTGAAACGATGAAGTTCACCCTTTGCAGTAACTCTAGCCTTCCCAGGTAAGGATTCAGTGCTGAAATAGGAATAATTCTTGCAGGAGCCTCACTTTTTGCAATGGGTCCTCTATTACAATAGATAGGAGGTGGCTGATATGGATGACCAACAATTGGCTGACCATATGGATTGATGGGAGGATTCATGCCTGAGTAATTAAAATGCACACAAAATATTACTTGCCTGACATTTACAGATCGCTCACAAAGGCTACAGAGATCGTATTATAAATTAATTATTATAATTTTACACTATAAATAAAATTGTAAATTTTTAATTATTTTTGTTTAACTGCACAAGGCTTTTGAAATAGACAAACATAAGAGCTGGTATGAATACAATAAAGACGACCTGTCAAATGCTACCAATACAAAAGAAGAAAATGAAGATGTAAGTAAACATTCTCCCACATATTACACTCTAGTCATGATCTATTATGATTATTCTGTCAATTCTTCTCTTCTACCTACAAGACCAGTCTTTTTCATGAGCATAACTCCCTGTTTTCCCTGTCTGTAATAATATTATTTCTTTTGCAATCTATTATGTCAAACAATGAAATTAACTAAAGATGTCAAACCTCTCCACTAATAAATTTAGCTGATGCAAGTCAGAAACTATAGCAGTTCATATTGTCTTCATCCGTGCAAGCTTTTGCTTAAAAAGAATAATCTAAACTTTATTTGGTATTACAATATTTTATTGCATAACAGAATGCTAAAAGTGGAGAAGACCAAGAAAGGACATAGACAAGGTAAAGAAAAGTCACTTCCATTAATTCTTACCTTGTTCAGAGGTTTCTTGAGTGATTATTATAGATCAAGGGCTCACCTACTAATAGCGTTTAGCATGGGATTTCTCTAAATAAAATGGTTATCAATTTTATGCAGCATCTAGAAAAAGAACAAAGATATACAAGATGAAGACAATTGTTAAGGTAAAACTTGCACCTCCTTAGCAGTGCAACCTGATCTCAAATATGTTGGCATATGCTAGCACTACTAGTTTGGTAAAATATTTTGAATGGTCACTTATATATCTACAACATGCTCTTCAATTCCAAACCTATTTGCTCACGTATGTTTAAGCAGATTTTGGTCTTTGTAATTTGTTTATAGTATTGTGCTGTGGTCGCCCTATTCATATTTAAACTTAAAGAGTACTGAACGGCTATCAGGCTGAGTAATGAAGATTCAAGTAGAAGAAAGGTCATTGTAAGGAAGTAAAAAAAGTTCTTAAGATCAACTGGCAACTGCATCTTCAAATGAAACCTACAATAAGATGTGCACATTGCATAGTAAGTCTTTCTCTCTAATCTTGAAAGAGATTCAGGTGGCTGCCAACATTGCTTGCACCAGGGCAGCAAAATCTTTATCTTGGGCAGTCCATAAAGACTCCAATCATCAAGGTGAGCTTCTATATGAAGGGTTCAATCTTCTTTTGTCTACTCTAAGTCGCCTGTATGTAACAGTGCGGCGTGCCCATTGACCTTTTTGATTTATCTTTGAACATTTAAATACTTCTTTTTTCTCAAATTATCACGTTTTTTGGTTAATGTATTGGCCATAGCAGCAAAAATTGTTTGGGGAAAAACTCAGCAAACCAAAAGTTCAGGATTTTTTGAAAAAATTGGGAAAAAATCAGATTTGAAAAAAAATGTAGTAGAAAAAGAGACAAATGCTACTCTTTTTTAAAATTTAAGGTCATTTCCATAGCATAGAGATATAGAGAGCAAATAAAATATAGATTTTAACCCATGAATTGTAGAAGCTTGCATGTTGTTTATCAAGTTTATGTTTGTTGAGCTTAAAGGCATCTGTTTCTTGCTTAGGTTGTGAACTGAAGATCGTTTGGAACACCTCATACAATAGAGTAGTGTATATGTGAGATATGGAATCAATTGTAATGTAAAATCTTTGCAGAAATGACAACTGAAAAAAATGAAAAGGCTAGTGTATAAAGGAGTCATAAATGAAACAAGTGACCAAAAGCTTTGAGAAGGCAATGACATGAATGAAATAAAGTGGAGGATGAAAAAGCGTGATAAAATAAAGGATTGGCTAAGGATTAAAATCTTAGGCAGATACTCTTTAAAGTTGTGCAAGCTTGAAATCAGAGACAGTGCATTACCAGTCCAAGAGAATGGTTAAAATCTTAGGCAGATACTCTTTAAAGCTGTGCAAGCTTGAAATCAGAGACAGTGCATTACCAATCCAAGAGAATGGTTAAAATCTTAGGCAGATACTCTTTAAAGCTGTACAAGCTTGCAATCAGAGAATGGAGTCTGAATTCAGGGTAATGCACTGTCTCTGATTTCAAGCTTGCAAAATGATGTCTTTGAATTACAAACATAATTTGCATGCTTGGCATACAAATGGGTGCAGGATTGAAATCTTTCAAGAGCTATTTTATAAGTTTTGAACATGAAGTGAAATTATTTTTAATATTCTCTATGTAAAGTAAAGTGCCTATAGGTTATGCAGGTTTTAGATTTAGTATTACACATTTACATACTTTCATTTCATTGCTGCAGTCATCATCAATGAGGAACCTCATCGTTTTTCATTTTGGAATAGTACAACCTTGGACATTTGTAATGTCCCTTTGATATGAATCACATCACACAAAGGGGTGGGTCTTTGTATCGTTTTCTCTCCTTTTGTTTATTGTTTGTTTCCTTAATAAGTGGGCAACCATAGGTGGGACCGTTCTACTTTTGTCTATTAGTAATTATCAACAATGATTATTTGTTAGGAATCGTTGAAATTTTATTTAATACTTCATGATATTTATTTTATCTATGGTTTAATACTTATCTTGGGATAGATGAGAGGTCATTACATAACAATATCATTTGATCTGTTTTGTATTTATAATGTTTGTATTATAATTATAATATTATCTACAATAATTATAATTATAATTATAATAATATTCATATTGTCATTATTTATATTTATATTTATATATTTTTTGATATTTTATTTTATTTAGTTTAGTTATTTGTATTTTGATATGTTACAATTTTGGGGACATGACAGCCCTCCCCGCCCAAGATTGCTTGTCCTCAAGCAATCACAATTTCAAACATCTTTTCACATGGGGAGTTATGTCATTTCACAACCCTCCATTATCGCATTTGGATACTAATAATAATTCAGTTTTAGACAAGTTAATTTGTTAGTGTCTCCCAATCCCATAAGCATTTTGACCGACCACACTGACATTTTTGTAGTTTTAAGCATAACGTAAACACAATGATGAGCTCCACATGAATCGGAAATTAAAGAAGACAATCAAGTAGCTCAAGCAAGCAAACAAGTAGCTCAGGCAAGCAAGCAACTAGCTCAAGCACACGAGCAAGTAGCTGAACCACACAGGTAAGTAGCTCAAGCAAGCAAACAACTAGCTCAAGTAAGTAACTAGCTCAAGCAGACAAGCAGGTAGCTCAAGCACACAGGCAAATAGCTCAAGAAAGTAGGCAACCAACTCAAGCACGCAAGCAACTAGCTCAAGTAAGTAGGCAACTAACTCGAGTAGGCAAGCAAGTAGCTTAAGCACGCAAGCAGCCAGCTCAAGCAAGTAGGCAACTAGCTCAAGTAGGCAAGAGAGTAGCTTAAGCACGCACAGGATGGCAGTAAAGATGCTCTAATACCACTATAATGTCCTGTTGTGACCTTTTCACACATCACCCCATTCAAAATGGGGGGCCCCTAATTTTTTTGCTCCATTTGAGTCTTTTGGCTTTGGTTTTGGTTGGTTTTCCTGCTGTCTCTCTCGGTTTTGTCTGTATTTCCGGGGATGTACCCATTTCTTTGAGCCTAAGTTGAAATTTCGGCTAAGTCGGTGAAATTAGGGTTTGCATTCTTTAGGTCAGTTTGAGGTTGATTTACGCAAGCGAATTGAAATTTGAGTTTGGCACTACAATCATATGGCGTCAGGCAGGTCCCCATTAAATTTTCTCTGAATTCTAACAACTTACTATTTTTAGTAAATACTCACTTTGGGACCTTTTTCTCGAGACTTTTGAAATTCTGACTATTGCACTACGCTTAGAACCCTTAGAACTCCTCACTTAAAAAATATGAGCGAAAACGGACAACTTTCTATTTTTAGCAATTTTGGCTTCGGAAGCAATTTTTGGGGTTTGCATGTGTGATTTTTCAGTGCATGTCGGCATATTCTTTATGGGCTTTTCGAGAGCTTCGTGATGATGTAACATGCAAGTCAAGTTGATCACTTTTCAGGGACTTACTATTTTTAACAGGTGCTCGCATGCAGACCAGTTTTCTAGGTTTTTCTGGGTTTTTTGAGATCTCTTGGGCAGTATGACATGCAAACACATCTGGCAATTGATTGGTCACTTTTTCAGGCACTTACTATTTTTAGCAGGTTCATTCCAACAGCCCCTAGAGCTTCAACTTAACGAACAGGGCAGTCCAAAGCAGAAACAAAGTCGAACGGAGGTCATCTAAGGCACATGCAAGTCAAATTAGGGTTTCCAGCTTCGGTGCCTAAAATAGGGGGTAGAACTTGAGAATCTCTGAAATCGGATGTACCCATCGCAATCAGCATCCTTCAAGCAGTCTACCAATGAAATTTGAGCACAATCCGAGTACTTACTATTTATAGTAAGTCACCTCCAGAACAGGGCTAAAAATAGACGACGCATGCAAAAGACAAGTGTGAATAGGTCAGTTAACCCATGAGGATCACGTCAGGCGAATTTCAAGATAAACGGAGTTGCAAAAGTTAGAAAATCAAGGGGTTTACTAAAAATAGTAAACAAGGGCAAGAAGGCTAAAAATTGGCTAAGTGTTCAGATATATCCAAGGCAGGAAGAAAAATGGCATCACCCTCTCCCAAATGCACCCTAGGCATCATGAAGAGCTTGAAGATCTTCCAAGGCGTTGAAAATTCCCTAACTCCATGCCAAATGCGCCCAGTTTGTGGAAGTGGCTGGAAAACTTTCTAAGTCTGAAGTGGAAGCAAGATCCTCCAGATGCGCCCAAGCAAGGAGTGAAGGAGAAAATTTGCTAAGTAATGAGAAACTGGAAGCAGCCACCTCTAAATGCACCCAAGGTAGCAGGAGTCATAAAAAATTTCTAAGTCTGTGATAGAAGATGGATGGAGGACCCCTTGAATGCGCCTCGCAAGGAGTAGAGTGGAGTTGAAAAATTTTCAAAGTATTAAAATGGCACTACCACCTTCCAAATGCGCCCTTGGTAGGAATGAGGATAGGAAAAAATCCTAAGGCAAACAAAAGTGGAGGCATGACCCCCTAAATGCACCCAAGTTGAAAGGGTGACTTCAAAAAAATTCTAAGTGTTGTGAAATGGAAGCTTAAGGGGTGGAATGCGCCCATCATAAGTTAAATGCTTGAAAAAATTTCTAAGTCAAAGAAAACTTGAAGCTCCCCCCCTAATATGCGCCCATCAAGGTGGGGTATCTGGAAAAGTTTCTAAGTGTTGAGAAACTGAAGCTCCACCCCCCTAAATGCGCCCTAGCTCCAAGAGGGTGAGTTGAAAATTTGTCTAAGGCAACAAATTGGAAGGAGACCCCTCCAAATGCGCCCTTGCCAATAGAGGAGGAAGTAAAAAATTCTAAGTCATTAAAAGTTGCTTGACACCCCTCAATATATGCCCATGGAAGGAATGGGATGAAGAATTAACTCTAAGGCATGGAAAAATGAAGCACATGGGTCTAGATGCGCCCAAGGAAGAGACATCAAGATAAAAGAATTTCCTAAGGGAAGAAATAAAAGCACAAGGGGTCATATGCGCCCTAGAAGAGAAGGGAGCTTGAAAAAAATTTAAGGCATGGAAATGTGAGTAACACCCACCAAAATGCGCCCAAGGTGGCAAGGTTGGAGAAAAAAAATTCTAAGTCATGAAAATAAAAGTAGGCACCCCTAAATGCGCCCTCATCACAAGATCCCTTGAATGCGCCAAGCAAGACCAAGGTGGTGAGATTTGCCTAAGGCATGAAGATGAAAGCTTAAGAGGTCATATGCGCCCAAGGTAAGAAAGGAATAATGTGTTGGCTAAGAAATTGTCTGGGGTAGGGAAACAAAAGCCCAAGGTGGTAAATGCGCCCAAATGAATAAGGTTAGGTGAAATTCTTCTAAGGCAAGGAAAATAAGAGTAGATGCCTCCAAATGCGCCCAAGGGGTTTGGGATGAAGAGAATCTTCTAAGGCGTGAAGATGGAACAATATGGGTTTAGATGCGCCCAACTTAGGAGGAGATAATGAGATAATTTCCTAAGGGAATGAAATGTGACTAAGACTATTGAAATGCACCCAAGGAGGAGTGAGGTGACATGAAAATCTTTCTAAGGCATGGGATATCAAGCACAGGCAAGGTGCTAAATGCGCCCTTGAAAGGAGGTAGAAACATTTCTAAAGCGTTGAAAATCAAACATGAAAGCACTAGGGGTGAAATGCACCCTAAAAAGAGGAGATACAAGAATTGTCCAAGGCAAAGAAGATGAAGTAGAGACAAGGCAATATTCGCCTTCAAGATGACTGGAGATGCACTGAAATATGAAGCACAGATGTCAAATGCACCTACAATGAAAAGTTATGGAGGCGAAGTTTGCTAAATCAAACCTTGGAAGTCAAAACATGGAGATCAGATACTCCAAGACAACGTTACAATCTTGGAAAAGGAAAATTTACATGTTGAAGCTCCTCCATGATGTCTCATTTGCACAGGGAGATGTTGGAAGAAATGGCTAAGTCTTGAAATTTCTCCTCGAAGACCTAATATGCACCCAACTCAGGGAAGCCAATGGTAAAGAAAAAATGGTCGAATCCAAGACAGGAAAATCCTTCAATACCTGGATGGAGAAATAATGAAGGCCCAAGCATTAGAGAGTTAAAGAATGACAGCAAGATGGATTGAAGGACAGAATAGAGGAATTCTTTTTAAGTGTGAAGTCCTTCTCCGGCAATGACCCAGAAGATGTTCTCCAGCATGCTTGCACAACTCAAGATGCAGTGACAGGAAGGAGGAAAATCGCCATCAAACAGGAGAAAGAGGCAACTGTCTTGGAGAACGTGCCTGCCATATTCGTTCAAGAAGTTGAAGCAGTGTTGACCAGACTCATCCAGTTTGCAGTCAGAGAAGGAACAATGCGAACGCATTTCCAGACAAGAATCTTCTAGAGGATCATGGGCATTAATTGTTCATAGTGGTCAAAAGGAGGGAGTGGGCATTTTGTGCTCATTTATTATCCCACTCCTTCATTTTCTGGGAATAATCAAGATTAGGGCTTATGTGGCTCAATCTGAGCCGTCCATTGTAATTCAATCTGAGTCATTCGTTGGATTTGGCCAACTATAAAAGGGGCATCCCCCCTCATTTGTAATTTAGTAGAGATTAGAGATTAGAGATCATAAAATAGCAGAGCATAGAGAGACAGTTAGCATAGTTTCATAACATAGCATAGATTGAAGAGGAAGGAAAGCTTTCTCATTGAATGCTTTGTAAGAAGTTATTGTGAACACTCTCATAATAAAAAAAGTTTTCATTGATGGTGATTTCATCTTTTGTTGTGAGTAGCTAGCGAGGCTTCTTCGTCCTTCCGAATCACTTAGAACTTTAAAGTAGAACTTAAAGTAGCTTAGAGTAAAATAGATTCCATTTTATGCAAGTGGATGGTAGTTGTGGAATGTGGTGTTTGATCTAAGCGAGCTTCGTTTAATCCATACCACTAGCAAGCTTACTGATGGTGGGTTTGCCTTGTGTGGTCAACTGGAACCTTTTTGAACCTAACTTCAATTATGATTCACATGTTGTCATGCATCACAACGTTGAATTGTGATTTGAATACCTTTATCCACTCCCTTGAAGATTGCACCGGCTTTGTGGAAGTTGTCCGAAGCGAGGCAAAGCAAAGTCTAGTTGAAGTTTGCTGAAGTCGATCTCCACATCCCGCACTTAGGATAGAATATAGATTCTCTAATCCCTACAGCCATTCAATTCCGCACTTTTCTGGTTAGTATTAGGAAACTTGCACTTCATCGACAAATCTCTCGAACCACATGAAAACCCCCCTTTCTCTTTAGTCTGTTGTCTGCTGTCTGCTGTCGAACAATTACGTAAGTCCCCTCGTGATACCAGCAAATCACAACGAACTAACCGAATCTATTCCACTGCATAAAAGGAACCTTGGAGTTGAACGCATGAACTTTCTTGCAATCTTAGCATGTTGTATACTTTGATCAAGAGACAATAGAGTAGTCATTGGAAACTTTATTCTGCTGTTTGGTGTGGTCACAAAATACACATCAACATGTCCCTTTGATATGAATCGCATCACACAAAGGGGTGGGTCTTTGTATCGTTTTCTCTCCTTTTGTTTATTGTTTGTTTCCTTAATAAGTGGGCAACCATAGGTGGGACCGTTCTACTTTTGTCTGTTAGTAATTATTAACAATGATTATTTGTTAGGAATCATTGATATTTTATTTATTACTTCATGATATTTATTTTATCTATGGTTTAATACTTATCTTGGGATAGATGAGAGGTCATTACATGGCAATATCATTTGATATGTTTTGTATTTATAATGTTTGTATTATAATTATAATATTATCTACAATAATTATAATTATAATAATATTCATATTGTCATTATTTATATTTATATTTATATATGTTTTTGATATTTTATTTTATTTAGTTTAGTTATTTGTATTTTGATATGTTACAATTTTGGGGACATGACAACATTTTGCAAGAGTTAGCTAAAAAACTAGACAAAAACATGACAACCCTGCAACTTGATAGGGGGAAGACTATAACTGATTTGACTTGACATTTAAATGATGATTAATCTATGACAAAAAGAGAGACAAAGTAGTATGATCATTGATTTTTGTATAGGTACCACAAATGTTTTTTTGGGGGGGACCTTGCGACAAACTTGGACCATATGAGGACTTCAAAATCTCTGGGAAAAATTCGATCAATGTTTTATCTAAGGGCAATAGAGTCAAACCTATCACCTAACATCTAAACATACAATGAACTTAAAATGATACAATAAAGTTATTTACAATTTGGACTGATTTGGTGTAGACTGCTCAATCTTTTTGCAGGTTTCATATGTAAAATTTTGACTAACTTGGTCATCAAAGTTAGCTTCTGAAGTTTTCTTGGCATGGAGGTGGAAAATGCTATAACCATTTATAAGGTCACCTTACATAGGCACGACTAGTGAAAATGGTTGGAATTACTTATTTTGATTAATGAAGAATCCCTTGCTTTATTTTACTGTGGTTTACTTTATTTTAGGGTGTATTGACAAGACTGCAAGCATAAAGTTCAAAGCAGGAAGGAACCTGTTCACGCGTGTATGTAGGGCAGACTGTAGAGTCGACGGCGGTCACCCTTAACTTATTGCGACCCTGATTTATAGCAGAAAACCCACCAAATTTATAGTTTTTAACGCAGGAGTTGTTAGCGCAATTTATGGCGACTTTTTCACGATTTTAACGCGAAAAAAATCGCGATTTTCAATGATTTTTTGCTAGTCAATGGTCTGGAAAAAATCGGCAAGCCTGAGGATTTTTTAAAAATCGCAAAAATCATGAATTTTTTCAGGATTTTTGCTTCTATGGTATCGGCTATAGTCAGACATATCATTAGAGTTTGCATTATAGTTCATTACATCTAGTGTTACAAGATTTTACACTAATAGTTTTATTCTTTATGCAAAAAGATTCAATAGAGTAAGTTATTCAGGCAGTCGTCAATACTGCTTTAACATAACCAGTCGTCAATAGGAGAGTAACATAGTCGCTATGATTTCTCCTTCAAGCTTGGAATCAACATCAGAATTTTGGCAGGAGACCAATGTTTCCCATTCCAGCAAGTGTAAATTGGTTTTCAAAATTGTACAAGAAGCTTGACTGGTTACACATATTGACAAATACAAACTGTATTATGTGCCTCATGCTAGTGTGCTTTTGTGCAGTTATGTGGAAGAATTTGTGCATTTGACATTCTGTGATCATCACCTAAATCACATAACATATACAGATCGATCACAAACACTACACAGAAGCTCAGAAATCGTTCTCTAATGTGAAAATAAACTACTTACTGAAATGCCTGCCTCTGCTGAGATGCATAATGCTTCTATGGAGATGCGAAAACAGGTTCATCATATTTACATAAAAAAGTGCATGCATACTTAAAGGATAAAAGAATCATTCCAATTGAAAATGGAATGTTACTGATTCTGGCAGCTTTAAAGGATAAAAAAAATTTATTGCAATTGAAAATGGAAATTTGCTGATTCTTACAGCTTTAAAGTTTAAACGATAAAAATCCTGTGTAATCATCTTCGCACGTCATACTATGTATAGCGATTACTATATTACTCTTCTTTATTTTTTGTACATGGGTCTTTAAGACCCTTATATGACTTTAAATACCTCTCAGCGTAATTAGTTAGTAATCGTCATTATGAAGTTTATCTGAAGATTGCCTCGATTAGGATTTTGTATTTGTGGACAGAATCAAATAATCAAGTTTGTTTTGCATGCACGCAAGTTATTCATAGTGTAGAATGTGTGTTAGCTTTTTTATTTATTTTTATGCAAAGCATTGTAAAACATTATATTTTAAATGTTTAGAGCACTTAGTCTATAGGATTCAGTATCATTCATTCAATAAAATTTAGTAATGCCTATCTTGCTTCTAAATTGTTGTTGAGATGTTCTTTGTTATTGTGATTTTATGAGTTAAATATCACTTGACATTTATTGGAAGCTTTGAATCGCAATAGGTGTTGTGTTGGTTGATGTAGCACTCAGTGCAACTACTATGCTAACTTATAACATATGTGTGTCAATATAAATTCAATTGCTTTTCGCAAATTTCTAAGTTTTGTATTGCAGGTTTATTTGAATTTGGAAGTTGCGACTTTGTACAATTCAACTTACCAAAGTGTTAACAGTCATTGTGATTAAACCTATTCAATCCTTGTGTTTACTCTTATCTTTTCAGTCTTTGCTCTTTAGAAAGAGTGAACATCTGATAGCTGTTTAGGTTGTCTAATTTCAGCCAGAAAGCATATAAACCTCTCGCCTTGTGCAGAAGTGTTGAATTGCCTTGTGCCCTAGCCTAAGAAGCAAAACATAGGTTTTGATTTTGTTTACTATGTGTCAACCACCCTAGACAACATTGTATAAATTGTAAATAGCCAATACATATTGTTCAAAATAAGGTTTTAGGTTTGTTTTTGTTTACCAAGAGATTCCCCTTCCAATTCAAAGAGTGTTTCTACTGCACATTTGTTTTGTTTTGTGTCACAATGAAGTTGTAATTAAAACATTAACACATTTAAATTTTTCAATCACATAATCGAACTAGGCATCTTCTCATGGAATATGATAGTTGTAGCTTACAAAAGGCAAATTTTTTAACAATTATAGTGGATCCTCTTCCTCTTCCCAATGCAAATTGTTGATGGTGATTTCAATTGAGTGTTGGCTATTATATTTAAAGTTTTTTTTACCTTGGTGAGCCCCCTTGCAAATTGCGGTTAGGGTTTCCCATGTATTTTATTTAAAGGCTGTTTTTTTATAAATAATGTGTTGTTTTTAAGAACATGAGGACTCCTTGCCTTCCCCATGACAGTTTAGGGAAGACAGGTCATTCCCTAGCCATCCTGGGGATGGCAGAGCTCCTGAAAGTCCCCTCCAAGGGGACCATCTTGGGGATGGATGGCCACTGTGCCTGTGGAACAGTGGGGGCAGCTAGTCTTCAGGACATCCCTGTCCCTTTCTTTAGTACCCTATAAACAAACATTCTATGTCATTGGTTTACTAAGTGAATTCCCCAAGCAATCATCTCAAGTTTTCTCTGAATTATATATGATCAATTCTCTCATGGAAACCATAGAAAATCATTTGTATAATTCTGATGCTCTGTAACAAAATGTTTTCGAAAATAACTTGGATTTGACTTGACACTTTCTCAGATTATTATGTTTCTTTATTGATCATTTAATCACTTTCTACCTTGTCAATTTGATTGAAGGCCATCTCTCAATTTTTTATGTTATTAAATTAAAGAATTATACTGTGTACACAAGTACTTAAACCTCGTAAACCCTCCAATATAATTAAAAAGGAATATTTTTCCAAACTTGGTGATGGCCAGACTTAAGTTAAAAAATCAAAAATAAATACTGTTTACCTGTAATTTGTTGACAGCTGAGCGATCACGATACAGAAGCACAAGCATGCATTTCTCTAGAAGCTTGACACCTTCTTCAAAGGTCATATTTTCTTTCCATTCAGCACGAAAGATCGGTCTAGCAAGATGATTCCCAAATCCAGTGGCAATATGGTTCTCCTCATAGTGGACACCTATCATATTCACCTAAATAACATTCATGAAGAAGATTAACAATGGAATAAACACAATAGAAAATTTTGGATAAATAAAACAAATTAATATTTATATGTTAGATAACACAACAAAAGAGTAACAGTAGTAGAAAAATTGCAGTAGTAAATATTTACCGTGCCCAGGTACTTCTGGCCATTCTTGACTCCACCCAAAACAATTGTGTTCCATAAAGGATTAAATTTATTTCTCCTATTATACATCAACCTATTCAGATAATTGTGTACTTCTTTGGGACCCAAAGAATTTCCATCATCCCACATGTTGTCATAGAGTCTGTATTCAGTGGCACATGCAATCAAAAGTAAAATATGAGTTATAAAAAACTAATTTATGTGACCTATTTTAGCGTCACTAACTTTGAAAAGGGTTCGAAGAGAAGATGACAGAAAGTGCCATTTTTTAATACATACTAGTAACAAAAAAAATGCAGGCTTCTTTTGTATCAGAGGTAAAATGTTTTCAAATTCAGTAGGCAAGACTATTACAACTATAAGAACCAACAAACTATAATTCACATCCATAGAATTACATTTCTAAACTTTAATCTTTATAAGTTATTTTTGCCTACGAACTACTCAAAGAAATATATTAAAGAACAGTAAAGAATGCTTCCTTGAATGCTAATAAGTGAACCACTAACACATACATGAGTTCGTCAAGAGAATGCACTATCTCCTGGAAGTCACTGATTTCTCCTCCAGCACCTAAGAGAGAATGCTTTCCTATAGGCTTCAGTCTCTCAAGACTCTTGTAACGCAGTGTAGATCCATATGATCCTGCCAATAAATACAAGCAAAAGCTTACAGCAATGAAAACTCCATTAACATTTAAAATCAACAGTTGATAGATTTGGAAATATAATGAGAACCATGACAGTTCTTCGATGCTCCCCTCCCACTGTTTGAGATATGAATTTACAGAAATAAATCTGCCTAGAAGAAATAGTTCAAGTCCATTTCTTTGGCATATATATTATACAGTAATAAATCAGGGACATTGAATGAAGCAATCCACTAGCTAGTGCATAGCATTGCACAAAGCACACCTGGGAAAATTTTATATCCATTTTTACTCGAGTAGGTTATTTAATTTCCATTGTATCCTTCAAATTGAAAATGTTTTGATACCAGGATGGGAGATGTATAATCACATTTCAATGCCCCGCTTTGGCCAAGTCATGAAATAGTTAGATTAGTACAAATCAACCAGAAAAACTTGTTTGCATTTCCAAGTCAATCACATGCATGGAACAGATCCAGACAACATGCAATACATCAACTTGGGCACTTAGTTTTTCTATAAATGTAAAATTTAAACCATTCATTTACCGTATATGGCCAGGGGCTGTTAACATTTTCAGGAGAAGGTTCCTCTATTTCATATATCATAGAATTAAAAACATAAGGGCACATGGTTGTCGCATATTTTCAAGGACTTGAATTTGTTTGTCAAACTTTAACTCAAGCGGTTACATAAAGACATTGACTTAATGTCTCTCTTGGGACACAGGCTCAGATGTTAGCTTTCTAGATTTAAAAAGGATAGACTTCCTTCCTAAACTAGTTAAATTGGTGAAACTCTTTTGTTCCTGGAAGCTATATAATGTGCATTTCTCAAAACAATAAGGGCAGATCACAGTGGGAACAACATTAACCAATAAAATATTATTGTGCGCCATGTTTCTTGTACATAAAAGAGCAAATGATTTCTGTTATTCGCAATTCCCACATCTGCCAAACTACCCAAGGGATGCTCCAATTTTCTGCTCCAACACGTTCGAAAAAGAAAGAATGAAACTATATTAATGTCCACAAATGACCAATGGAGGTCAATGGGACTTGAAAACACAACCAGTAACAAAAATGATTGACTAATAATTTTACCGAATATTTTGGTTGTTTCTCTCTCAAATAGGCATCATTTGACCACACTGTCAAGAAATTCCTCATGAAAACAATGCTAGACATTGTATTTCAATGCAATAGGCTTGGAAATTGTAGTCCGGAAATCCTAATAAGTCTCATTGTAATCAGCAAAGTAAATAATCACAATAGTTTTCTTGTAATCGGCAAAAGTAGTTCTCAACCATTGACAGTTGTTGACAGTTGGCAGTCCACAACTATTGTCAGCCATCTTATATATTTCTCATTGTACACATGATCGAGGACCGCATGCATGGATTCCTGGAACATTTTCTAAAAGCATTTTGAATGAATCTAATGACATATCTCTGAATTGCTGTTATGTAATATTCTCATACCTACTTTACCGTTTGCTCTATACTAATCAATTAAGTAGAGTTAGCCACAAACATTTGGCATCGTTGCCTATAAGAACTCTGGTTGAATACACAAATAGGAAAAAATGGAAATCTAGATGGGACAGCCGACCGAGGAATCTGTAGAAACTAATGAAGAAAGAGAGGACAAACTCACATAGGATCTGGTAAATCTGTGGGACATATCAGTCAAGGAGCACGTTCAGAGAGAAGTCGTCAAAAGACAAATCCCTCAAGACATGATTTGGAATAATCTGCAAGTAAACGACAAAGTAGACCACCTTTTAAATCGATTGCCAAGACTCCTTCCACAACACTTCATCATTCTGCAAGACCTTTGAACTGAGAAGGAGCAAGAACAACACAGCAACAGATACTACAACGGTATGAAGAGAGGAACCGATGGGAGGAAGATGAACGTGATACTAGCCGAAGACGTATTAGAGTTCAATGGATATTTTTAGGTGCAAAAGAAGTGTCAAGGCCAAGGAGAACTTGGATTCCAATTTAAATGTTACTTCAAGTCTGAAACCTTAGAGAGTAGACTAGACAATTGGTGATAATATTTAACCTTGATTAAGAGAATTTGGTAACATTTTAGTTAACTCAATGAGTTAATTTAATTTAATTAAAAGAAAAACTTAATATGGATTTTCAAAGAGTTGTTCAATGTTGTAGAGGGTGTTATGACAATTGAGACAAATAATACCCTAGGAGTTTCACAATCAAGAATGCAAGAACTTTACGGAAGATTTTCTGCCTGAAAAGGCACACAAAACACTTCTCCTACAAAAACTGTCAATTTGCTTCTTAAGATGAATCCTCTCTATGGCTATATCATGCACAACTAAATCAGAAATTCAAGTATTGTAAAAAAATTAAGTTCCACCCAGTACCCTCCATGTTGTGGTAGGCAACAATGAAAAGCAAGGATAGAAAAATAGCACTTAGAAGTTCCCCCTAAATCCTTAACTAAAGTACACACCCGTGCAGGTGGCTGTACAAAAATGGTTAAAAATATAAAAAATAAAATTCAGGTTTCCCCATTCAGAAGTCTCAAATTCCAATTCAAACAACATGTTTGCTCTTGACAATGCAGATTTGTCCACAAGGTTGAACATAAATGATCAGATTAGAATATTGGATTTACTTTGAGGGTTTTTATTAAAAAAACTTCAGTGCTCTTGTAAAAATCAACAGGTAAATTAGAAAGCAGCCAGGAACACGGGAGGGAAACAAATCCCTGTAGGCCCATAGAGTAGGGGGCAAGAAACACAAAAAGAGCACTCTCTAAGTAGTCCCCTGTGGCAGATGACATCTTCCCTACACCTCCCCTTCCTTGTCCCAATGGGGTTGTATCACCTAGGAAACTGAGAAGAGGGGAACAGTGCTGAGATTTGAAAGCCACCATGGGAATCATTAAGGTTTCACCCATTTTTTGCCACTCAAGATAAAATTCGCCCACCAATAATAATGTGATCTTGTTTTCAAGATGTCAATTTCATTGATATCGCATACAAAAGTTATATTCAATTTTGATACAGCTGCCATGTATCCTATAACCTTCAATGCATTATGCAGTGGGAGAAGGTTGAATTATCACAAAGCTTCATGACTTTTATAAATATTGCAGTATAAAAACCAATTGGGACTTCTGTTTTCATCTAACTATAGATTTTGAATTGAAAATATACTTTATATTTTATAATTATAAAACGATGCGACTCAAAATGTTCATCTATCCTCAGAATTTCCAATTATGGTCAAAGTTGGCCATCAAATCTTCGCCCCTGCACGTGAAGTGTCCCCATGAAACACGGTTGAAAAATTACAGTTGCAATCTTATTGATGAGAGCATGCATACAAGACACCAACCAAAAACCAACATAGACATTTGGAACCTAGTTAAATAGACTATGGTATGTTTTCCAACCTCCCATGTCTGCTGCTAGCAAGACTCCATCTTTGTACTTAATACCCAAGACTGATGTGCCAGTTACATAAGGATACCTGCAAAACATAAATGATTAGTTAAATTACTAACTTGGATTTTTTAACAGAAATAATTTAAGAACCCTCAGATTAAACGTTCTCAGAGAATATCCCATTCGAATCAAACCCCTACATAGACTCAATAAACAAGTGACTAATTTATGTTTCTGTAATTGAAATGAAGTGACGAAAATACTTACTGGGTGTGAGAAATGGGTGTTTTGAGAAGAATAAAAGCATCGGCCCTGCCTGTAAGCGGATGACCTACGTGGGTTACTAGGGCGTTCTCCTTCATATGTTCTTTGTCACCCATGCTCAACATCCTTGCAAATTTCTTATGCTTCCAAAAATATTATCGGAGTTCTCACAACTCGACCGTGATTATTTACCTAGATAAACAGAGAGTTAAAAAGCTGTGGAGGAAGTATTGCACGAGATATTATTTATAGATGAACAAAAGTTGGTAGTCTTTGTTTTTTTGGGTTGGGGTACGATGCAAGAAACCGAGGGACGTATTCGATAATCCCTTGCGTTTTTCTCACGGTTATAAAAATCCTACAATTTTTTCCCTCAAAAATCTGGTTTTCACAGAGAAAACTGCAAAAACTGAATAACGATGGAGAAATATAAAAGTGAATCTTATGACTTTCATATGCCGTTATATATAATTTCAAAATATATATTGTTATTCTTAAGAACACGTCAAAAGAAAAGATGAATATCTATTGCTCTCAAAGCTACTTTTATAAATGTATACATGTCATAAAAACTAGGGGTATCAGGTTCATATCTTTAACTCCCTGTATAGATGAGCCCTACACTATTTTTCCCTTAGAAATTGATGTTGCTAGTGAACATACTACGTACTCGCAGCCTCCTTTAGCCTTACACTATTAGCCCAAAAAGAAACTTAACTACACTAACACCTATGTGATAGCATATAGCTCAAGGCCCAAACAAATATTTACACCGATATGATTTATAAATGACCTAATATAATAAAAAAAATATTAAAAAAATTAAAACTATGCTACCAACAAAAATGAATACCACGAATTTAAGCATAAGAAAAAGTCATGTCAATTTCACTCTAACAATTTATTTTTATACTATATGCTACCAAAAATTAATGCCACAAATATAATAAGAAAAAGTCTTGTCAATTTTACTCTAACAAATTCTTTATATATTGAAAATAGTATTTGCCAAAACCTCAAAATTACAACTTAGATATCATATGACTATAAGAGTTTTCCAAAAAGAATACAATTTGTCAAATGGTTGTATTTATGCCCTATTTGTTTATAATTGCTATTTGAATTAGAATAAGACAAAATATTTTACAAGTTAAAATGAGAATAAAGTTTTTGTAATATTACCTTTGAACGATCTACTTTAGAAAAGAGGAGAAACATTGTCACTAATGTAGTACTTTAATTTAGATCGTTAATATTATTAAGGTATAGATATCTTTTATATATTTATGTAAAATATGCAGACAAATATCACTTTGAAATTATTTTTATTTATTGTTTATATTATTTTGTATTTTTGTAGTTTGTTTTTTTTATTTTGAAAGCATAGATTATATAAGGGAGAGGGGCCCAAAGTAGGGCGGGAGCCTATACTAGGGATGGAAGTAGTCCCACGTGGGCCCCACACTAGAGCAAATAAATATGCAATTGTAAAATAGTTTTCACCCACAAAGTCAACAAGGGTACTCATATCACTGTACCGTCAAAATTGTATTATAATCGATGAATATTTGTCCCATACACAAATAGATATTTGTAGTCTTACATGTCAAAGAATATTCAAAGCACATCTGACAACACCATCTTACGTGTTGTGTTGATTTCATATGGCCCATACATTAAAACATGTAGCCAAAATTAAAAATTAGTATAACCCACACTCACCTTTAATATCACCACTTGCATTACATCACAGCCAATATTTTCATACATGCGATGCCACAAGAACAACTAGGAGTCGAGACTATCCCATCAGCAAATCCAATCCAACTGAACCCCCCATCCCACTTGCCCACCAACACAACACTCAGACGAAAATCAATCATTCATATGTGTCCCATTGGTCAAATTGATGCTCACTACTACTGGTGCCTTCTCCTTTTTTTGCCACCTACAACCACCAAAATCTCCTATCAAGCAAACAAGGATTGCATGCCATTAATACATACAAACTCTACAATTGAAGGCATTGGATCAAGATTTCAAATTTGAAAAAAAAAGGATAGGAATTAAAAACTCCATACCAAACCAACATTGAACATATAAGGAGATTTTCAAATTCAAAAATGCATTACTCAATCTCTTCCAATTTCCATTTAGTACGTCCCACTTTTGTTTTTAGGTATACAATTTCCTATAGAAAGATGAAGAAAGTCCAGAGGCAACGACAGCAGCACCCTAAGAAGCTACAGGTATTCTACTGCTTCTAATTCTTTGTGCGTACAGATGCCAATATGTTGTATGCTATGAATATGTTGTCCACAAATCTGTAAATATTATGGGTTTCACACTGATGCTATTTACATTGGGTTTTTCATTCATGTTTTCTATGCCTCTGAATGCAAATATGTTGTATGTGATGTCAATGTTTGTCACAATTACCTGTAACTCAATATATAGGGTTTGACAATAGTTATGTCTATGAAATGCTTTTTTAATTTGAATATGTATACATACATACATACATACATACATACATATATATATATATATATATAAATATGTATTATATATATATGTATAATATGTATTATATATATATGTATAATATGTATATATGTATAATATATATATATACATATTATATATATACATATTATATATATATATGTATAATATATATATACATACGTATATATATATACATATACATATACATATATATGTGTATATATATACATATATATATATATATATGTGTGTGTGTATATACACACATATATAT
>VDFB02316954.1:0-21293 GCA_007258455.2 Sequoia sempervirens
ATATATATATATATATATATATATATATATATATATATATATATAACCACAAGAATCAACTACTAAGCATAAAAAGGAAGGATCTCATTATCAAGGAACTTAACCATTTTTTAATAATTTCTTTGACAACAAAGAGATTATAATTTAGAGAGATAATTTCTTGCTATATTGAGGAAAAATGCACAACTATTTTCATTCAGTATTAAGAATTATTATTTCATAAAATTAATTTATATATATCTATATTATATAGAGTAGAATACATGTTAAAATGGATAGACTTGTATTTAGAAATAACTATCTAAAATAAAATTATATTTCACAATGGTAAATAGTTAAGTTTCATTAAGAAATTAAGATTTATAGCACAATGGAAATGCAATAACCTCTATGCCTTATCTATCAATTTTGTTTTAGATTTGAAATTGTTTCCTTAACTTGAAAAAAAAAAGTATACTTCAAATAGTCCTTTGTTCATCATGTATGGCTTGTAATAAGGTATTAAGACTGGAATAGCATTAGACAAACTGCTTTTGAACCCTATAAATTGATTGAAATTATAAATGTAAAAATAACTAAAAATCTAAAAGAAATTAGACTGTTTTTAATCGTCCGGTTTGATTAAAATAGATGCATTTGTGTATTAAAACTAGGAAATGAGTGCAAGTCAGGATGTAATTACCTAAGTATGAGTATATAATTCATGTTATATACACGTAGAGTATTGAAGGATGCCCTTTGAACATAAGATCCAACCATGAGTGACCTCAAAACCATGCTCATTCAATTGATTACTACTATTGCACTTATTTTATAGCTTTCAACTTCTTAAATCTTTTTACAAAGTCCATTTTGTTTTAGGCTTTCAGATCTTTTCATTTTCTTAACTATTTTTGCAAAGTTCATTTTGTTTTAGGCTTTCTCAAAGTCCAAATCTTTTCATTTTCTTAAAACTACTTTTGCAAAGTCCTTTTTGTTTTAGGCTTTTTGCAAAATTTATTTTGTTTTAGAATCTTTTCATGTTAGGTTTTCTCCAAAGAGATTCTATTCTATAACTTGTAGATAAAAATTCTACCAATTTAGAACCATCTAGAAGCACCATCATATATTGATGATGGTGATTCTACCAATTTAGAACCATCTAAAGGCACCATCATATATTGATGATTGGTATTCTACCTTAATTTCTTAGTATGGTTGTTGGAATTAGTAGATAGATTGAGCTTTTCTCTAAATGGACATGTTTTCAGATGCTTATTAGAAAATGATAATTACCCACAAAGAGTGGCTGTATCAATTTTCTTGAGTGGAATAAGAATATGTTTTAGACATTGCATTGAAATAAAATGGAACAAAGATTCAACCTACACATTACCAAAGTGCTATGCAAATGCCAAACCCTAGAATGAAACACTTCATATGCATTCTCCAGCATGCCATATTCTCCAGCATGACATTCAATGCGACTAGCATTTGCTCATGCATTTTGTCAAGTGGATTGTATGCATCCTCCAAACAGGCTATACTTTGTATACATAATTACAAATTTAGATACTATAATAGCATTAGCTTGAGATCTAATTTTGATAATCTGAGTGTGAACAAAATTATTGTGATAGAAACATCATCTCAACACTAAACCTATAATTCATGTCACCCACAGAACTGCAAGGCCACCTTTATAAGCCTAGCTACAGGCTCGCCATCTTTGGCACACAGCTCCGCTATGAACAAGCCCCATTAGAGCCTACTGCTAAAAATAGCACACCCAATGAGATCATAAGAATAATGCTCCATCTCCCCATTTTGCACTGTTCCCTGAATTAAATGTCTAGAAAGAAAAACATTGAAAATCTAAGGAAACAATGAAGTGGGTCAAAAGAGAAAAGAAGGAACTGTAATAAAGGATCAGCACGGCTATTTATATTCACTTCAAAATTGACAGACATTGATGCAAATTGATTAAATATTTCTTTAACTTTTCACATCTTGCAAGCTGCACATGGAGATAATTGCACATACAGAGTTATTGAGCACTGTTTTTCCATGCCAAGCTTGCAAAAATATATAGAAAAAAATGTGTTCACACATCAAATTTGACACAGGATAACAAGAGATTGAATCAGAGCTTTTCTTAGCCTAATATTCTTTATTTGTGTAAAGTCCTTTCAACCTGTACACATAAATTTATATTGCTATGGTTACCAGTGACAACAGGGGAAAGAAAATACAAGTGAGTCTATTCACAGATGGATGTTGAATGATTTCTTCTTAGCCTTTGTTCATCAACGCAGAGATTACAGGTGTTTCTATGTTCATACAGATGCCTAACATTAACAGGGCATGATTGAACATTCTGCTAGCACGTAGCCATCAGTAAAGCACGGGGAGGAAAAGACAATTGTTCCAGATTTAATATGAGAAGAAGACAATTCATCATCTACTGGAAAAGCTAAATAACAAAACACACTTAAAACCCAAATATTACAACAAAGTTAAGTTTTTAAAGAAAAAAGCTTGTAAAAAGCTCTGCTTTTAGCATCTACGTGCACTGTCTGGACACCGCATGCTGCTTAGCTGCCTACCCTTTTATCTACCACTTGCCACCCTGCAAGATTCACTTACGTGTTGCTCCTTCCATCGCCCCACCTGCATGCCTCTGATGCACACAAAGCTCTGCCCTCCCTACTTATACCCCTGTTTCTCCACATATAGATCATCTACTGGCCCTTGCACATTTGCAACACTATTTATCCAAAATGAAGCAGCAATCAACAAAATGGGTGGTGATGGCCGTGTTGGTGCTCATCTCCTGCGCTCCCTTCACAATGGCAGAGTGCGAGGAGAACCAGGGGAGGCAACAGTCCTGTGACCCGAGTAGGCTTTCTGAGTGCAGAGATTTCATGAGAGGGCAGAGGGGCGAGCAGGAGAGACCCTCGCGCAGGTGCTGCGAAGAGCTTCGTCAGATGCCTCAGCAATGCCGTTGCGACGCCATTCAGCGAGTGTTCGACCAAGAGGAACAGGAGTTCGAAGAGTTTAACCCCAGTGGACGTCAGGGGCGCGGACAACAACAACACATATTGGAGAGAGCGAGAGAGCTTCCTTCCCGCTGCAACGTTCAACCCGGCCGCTGCGAAATTCAACGACACGGTAACGTTCTTTTTTAACCTTTCTTCCGCTTTCCACACTTGGCCTTGGGTAACTAACATTTGGCCTTGTTGGTTGTGTTGGCAGGCATTTTCATGCCAGGGAATATTTGGTAGAGTGGAACGCGGTAACAGTATCCTTAGTAGTATGTATGTACAGCCATAAATAAAAGTGTCTCGCCTCTGCTAAATCTTAGGTATTGTGATGCGGAGCTGGCACATCATCGTGTGCAGTTCTAAAACTAAAGCTGAAGGCGAACTAGTTTTTCTATATACGTAAGATATGTAAGATCCGCTCGAGGCTTCAATGAAAGAGTATCTCAATTGCTCAATATGTTTTTGTTCATTACTGGATATAATTATGTGGGTGTTTCAGCAGTATAAGGAAAACACCAACAGCAAGATCGGCTGTTAAACACAATCACGGATTATTAACTACTTGTCGTAAAGCAAACCAACCAAACAAATGTAGAATATATTCTTTTTCTATTACCCAACCAAAAATTAGAAATTTTTTGGAAAGGCAAACAAAACACTCATTGCTTTGCTTAACAGCTAAAATGTAGAATATATTTCTCAACTTCTTATGCTCTCTATCATCCCGAGGATGAATCACTGAGTGTGATCCAAAACGAAACGTTGATGGAAAAATTCAAAACACAATCAAAATGCAGAAATAACAAATCTTAAGCTAACAATCTTCCTAATTGATTGACAGCTAACTGGATTTTGGAATATCATTATGACGTATTCCAACAGTATTCTTTTCTAGTTGATACTAACTATTCTTACAATTTCATTATGACTTTTTACCTTTTGTTCGGCTTTTTCCCTTTTGTTCATGTCCCCTTCTAGTTCCGGTTCATGTGTAATGAATCCTGGTGCTAATTCACTTTATTGTATTCCAATTGCTAATTCTTCCATAATTCATATGTTCATGTCCCCTTCTAGTTCCTGTTCATGTGTAATGAATCGTGGTGCTAATTCACTTTATTGTATCCCAACTTCTTATGCTCTCTATCATCCCGAGGATGAATCACTGAGTGTGATCCAAAACGAAACGTTGATGGAAAAATTCAAAGTGATGCAGAACCAGACCTATAAGCAAAATCAGGTGGAACATTGGTGCTTTGGATTCGTTCATTGATGTTGTCCAGTGTTGATGACTTTTTACCTTTTGTTCGGCTTTTTCCCTTTTGTTCATGTCAGTTCCGGTTCATGTGTAATGAATCCTGGTGCTAATTCACTTTATTGTATTCCAATTGCTAATTCTTCCATAATTCATATGTTCATGTCCCCTTCTAGTTCCTGTTCATCGTGGTGCTAATTCACTTTATTGTATCCCAATTGCTAATCCTTCCATGGTTCATATGTCTTCTACGTCTTCTCTTTACAATAATAATTTTCATGTTCTTAATCCTTCTATTGTCCATATGCCTTCTCTTTACAATAATTTTGATGTTGTCACTAATTTCATTAATTATCATGTATGTTACATCATTACATTCATTTAGTCAAGATACTATCAAGTAACATAGTTTTTAACAAAAAAAAAAAAAGAGTTCCATGTGTAATTCTATAATTTTCTAAATTGCAAGTAGACCTTCAATCCCTACAACCCTTCAAATTGTGGAAATTAAAAATCTGTGAGCAGCTTTGTAGCCTACAAAATATAAACCTACCTTTAATTCTTACAAGTTTGCAAATTATGAAACTTTAGAGTTCATGATCAAGATTTCCTCTAATCTCCATAAGTCTCCAACCCTAGCCTATATAATTTTAATCTCTAGAGTAGATTTTCACACCTAAAAGTTGCAATAGCTATGATCTCTACAATTCCACAATAACCCTTTGTAGAATTCTAGAGTAGGTTTGCACCTCTATAAACTACAAGCCTACCTTCAATGTCTAAGAGTTTGAATAATAATGCTCATGGAGAGCTTGTATAATAATTCCCATGGAACTTCAAAATTATAGAGAAATTTTGCACCCCTAAATATTGGAAGAGTACACAACAAACCACATATTAAAATTTCAAACTCTAGTGTACAGGTTTGCACCCCTACAAATTATAATATTGCATCTAAGCTTCACAAGCCTAGAAGAACCCTAAATATGAAACTTTAAAATTATAA
The DNA here is from genome assembly GCA_007258455.2 of Sequoia sempervirens. NCBI lineage: Eukaryota > Viridiplantae > Streptophyta > Pinopsida > Cupressales > Cupressaceae > Sequoia > Sequoia sempervirens. Next base: position 5,282 of record VDFB02316954.1, read on the forward strand.
AGTAGGTGTGCACACTTGTAAACTAAAAATATTTCCTTCAATGGTGGTTAAAAAATAGTGGTTCAAATCTACCTAGCCATCTGAAGCCTTTAGGAACATCCCTTTGAAATAGGAGGTACAACTAATTGATAATTCGACAACAACAAAAAAATTAATGTGGTTGAACACACATATACTAAACACATATTATAAATAGATTTTCTAAGAAGACTATACATGAGGGATATACAATAAAAATAATAATGCATACACATATTAATTACATCAATACAGGGAATACCATTTATGTACGTGTATGAGAGTGTTCCCGTAATATCATTTCATAAACATGAACTAATCACATAATACACAAAACACCAAGCATGTAGACATGAGGGTCTTCCAACACCATCAATACATAACCATGATATATCACAAAATAATACTATATATGAGAGTGGGAAGAAAACACCAATTATTTGTATACTATGGAATCAAATACACACATTGGATTTATAATCCAATTTACAAGGAAAGAGGATATGATTATCATAGGATATAAATGGAATGCTATCATAGGTATAGAGGAATACATGGAGGTTGAGCAATACACCGAGTCATACCATGGGGATCCTCAACAACAATGGAAGATTGGTCTAATGTCCTTCGTAATCATTCCACATATCTACTTGTGCATTTAGAAGAGTCTCTTGGGGTATGTGCATGATCATCATGGAAAAAATAGGCCCGTAAGTGGCAAAAAATTCAGAAAAATCAGAGTTAGGGAACTTGATGTAAAAAATTGAATAAGTTATTTATATTATTTTTAAAATATGTAAGAATAGAATCTATAGAAAATTGAATGTAGTTTTTAAACTACTAGGTTTTTAATAAAAAAAAATCTATTTGGTGAAAATTTAAAATTTCAATGCAATAGTACTTAAATTTCAGGGAAAAAATAAGGAGGTGTCTGTCTAACCACCCTAACCACAATAAAATGATAATATTTTTTTTATAAGATTTTAGATATAAGTAGATGACTCATTTCCCAATGTGATGCATATTTTTTTGTAATTTTTTTCCAAGTAAATAATTAATTATGATTTTTTTATTACAACTTTTAAAAAATATAAAAACTCGTATGTCTGACCACTTTAACTTGGTCAAAACTTCATGAAATTTATTTTTTCTTTTTTTAATCCTATAGTATGCAAATCATAGTGTGATAGGGCGAAAATACTTGTTAGAAAAGGAGCAACAAACAAAAGAGTGCAAATAACAACTATGAACACCCTACACCTCAATATTAGCCTAGTTGGATTCAAAACAAAATAAAAACAACAAATAGAGTGCATTCACCTTGTCTTGAATTGATCCTTCAGTTGGCCCTTCGATCTTTGATATTGTATGCTCTTTTGGTGGCAATAGATGCAAGCTATGAGATGAGATGAGGATGAAAAATGAGTGAAAATGGATGCAAGTATGAGGATTTGGCTAAGTATGGCTCAAGAGAAAATTTTGCAAGAGTTTGGCTAGCATAAATGATCTATCCTAAAATGAGAGAAAAAATGGGGCATTTATAGAGAATTTTGAATTCTCTAGAGAAATGAATGGTTGGGATTAAACCAACAAGGCCAAGATGTAGGTCTATGGTGAGTTGAGAACTCACAGGACCTCACATTTTGACATGTGGCATGTGAAGTGGTTTGAAAAGGATGATGTGTACATGAGGTGGAAGGAGAGTACATGACATGGAGGTACTACATAGTACCTAGGGATTGGGACAAGATCTCTTCATAAAGGAGGTCCTTGTCCCCATGTGGGTGAGAGGACATGTAAGGAATTAAAAATTCCTCAAATATCCACATGGGGATGAGAGAAGGAATTTAAAATTCCTTGAAATGCATTGGGGGATTAAATTAAAAATTCACATTGGGAAAGGGGTGCCTTCTCCAAAAGGAAAAAAAATTTAATAGGTTGACTTAGGACACATGACATGGAGATTAGGTTGACCTAATTAAGTGATTAAGGTTGTGCAAGTACCTGATTAGCCAAATTAATGACATATTAGAGGCAAGTGGGAGATTAGGAAGAGTTCACATGTGACTTGATGTGACAAGTCAAAGATCACATGGGGAAAATAAAAAGGAATTTAATATTCCTTGGAAGGATAAAAGGAATTAAAAATTCTTTGAGAGGTTAATTAGGCTAGTTAGTGAAAGATTAGAGGAAGGTTATGTGGCTAAGAGAGATTAGAGGCCAACTTGTAAAAGTTGGAGGATGTGACACATCCTAATCAAGGATTAGGCATGTCCACATCCTAATGATGAGATTAAAAGATGGATTAGGATTAGATAAAAATGATGGAGGATGTGACATATGAGGAATTAAATAAATGCCATATTTATTTAATTCATTTGATGAAGAGGAGGATTAAAAAGATAAGGTATTTATTTATTAATTAAATACCTTAGGGATTTGGCAGAATCAAGGATATTAATTAAATAATAGTGATATTACTTCATTAATGCAAATAAGGGGATGCTTAGACGAAAGGGGACAAATTTGGATAAATTAAGTGTCTAAATTTAGGTGTCTACATTTTTCCCCTCTTTGAGATGGTGTTACAAAGTAGCATCATTTCAAAGAATATTAAAACATAGAACTTAGAAGAAGATGGTTAGATTGAGAAAGATGCCCCAGTCATTCAAATGAGTGACTAGGAAGGGAAAAAAATGATGAAAATTAGGGATGAAAGATGCCCCCTTGAGAGGACATGCAGGTTCAAGAAAACACGGGTGTTCTCTCGAAATGGATGAAACGATGAAAGGGGAGATGAGGAAGAGGATGCAAAGTGATGGGTAAGAAAGGATGAAAAGGCGGCAAGAGATTGGGAGGGGAGAGTGATGAAGGATGAATGGATGGGGGGAATTTTGATAGATGAGAGGATGAAGATGAAATGCAATCCAAATGCAATTTTCCATCATTAGGAGCATTGATTTTTGCTATAGCAAAAAACACGATACACCAAGGTATAAAGGACCAAGGCAGATTAGTGTCTAATGCATGAAACAAACACAACAAACAAGAAGGCTATCCCAACACCCCAAAGTCACAATGACCTTGGTCGGGCCAGGTATTGGGATAACCACAAGCACACAAGGATGCCCCAGCGTAACACAAGACATCAGGGATCTTGGTAGGTACTACATGGGACAACCGAGAAGATAACAACAAAGTAAAGATCAAGATACACCCCTATGTTGACTAGTCAAAGCACACCATGATATGATGGATCAAGGCAACCATGACAAGTGACGATAGGGAGCTCAAATGATAAACAAAATCCAAAAGCATCAAAATGTCGCAATCAATTTAAAACGTCCTTTGCCATAGGATCAAGGGGATGGATGAGATTGATGAGGTATGTTAGGAAGGATGCATCCTGTTGAGACCGATGATGGATAGTAAACTGAAAGATCGATATGATGTAGGATATTCATAACCGATTGGATCTGCTGATACAAGTGGATCTTGTTTGTTAAGAACCAGCTAGACAAGGGCATAGCTTGACGACATGACAAAAGAGACATGACACAAGATAGGGGTGAAGCCATAATAGTGGTTTACAATTGAAGTGAGGAAGGAAAACTCACAGAAAATGAATGCATGGCAAAAATTTTGATTTTAGGGGTTCGTACGAACATACTGGTTCGACCGAACCCATTAGGGGTTTGCTGGAACCTGGGTTCGGGCGAACCCTTTTAATGCTTTCCCGCCAAATATGAAAATAAAAGCCCTTATAAAAGGGGGGTTCGAATGAACCTTGGTTCGAGCGAACCCCCCTTATTCCTCATCCCTCCTCTGAGACACCAAAAAACCCTGAATTTTTACACTTCAGAGCTCCGGTTGATGATGAAAATGGATCAATCTTCACAAACCCAATTGGAATCAGGTAGTCCTCGAAACAAGCTATCCAACGAATATAATCTTAATATATTTTGGTTTTATTATGTATTTTTTTTTTTAGTTTTATTAAACATAGGTTTTTCATCGAAAATGAAGGTCTATGTTCTGCACATGTGGTAAAATAGAAGATTATCAAAAAAAAAAATTTGACACCAGATGATGGAGAATACAAAAAAGTGTTAGCGCTATGTTTGAAGTGGTTTGACGAATGAAATATTCAATAAAAACTGTCTAACCAAGTGGAAGCACTAGATATCAGAGTTACGAATCTAAATTCAAAAGAATTATAATTTTATCCTTCATGGAAAAAAAGTTATGTGTTATACTGCATCACTTTTAAAAATGCTGTTTTTGAAAAAAACCAGTTTTCGTGGGAGATGGAAAAAGAAGTGTAAAATGGTTCCAAAAATTTTGAAAAAAATATTTTTAGAATCTACAGAAAAAATGTGATGAGACTCTAGTTTGCATTATCTTCAAATTTTTCATGGTTTAGCCGCTATAGCTGCCCGAATGTGAAGATTTAGTTAAAAATAATAATTTCAGTGTTCAATTTGGCCAAAAATTGTAAACCACTATTGTGGGATCACCCATAGGAGACTGACACATCCTAGTGACCTAGGGGCTCGGGGGCTGATCAAAGATTAGCCTTGCCTACGTGGAAGCACAGAGCCCTCGTAGTTCGCTAAAAGGCTGACAACAGACCATGATGGAGAAAAGGAGCAAAGTGGACAATGGAGATCGATGATGGAACCTCAGGGGCAGATCAAATGATCGACCTTGCCTACATGAAAGCGCAGGGGCAACGTAGTTCGATGAAAGGACCAAAGAAAAACAATGGATAAAGGATGATGAGATAACCCTAGATAAGGGGATAAAATGATTGGACCGACACGATGGGATAGGATAGACCTGTTAGATTGGATCGGAGGAGGGTGACTACATAAAGCTAAAAATGAGAGGAGGATGAAAGATTACTCGGAACGAGTAAACAGATGATTGAGAGGGATGAACAACTACTCAAAATGAGTAAATGACCACTCACAATGGATGAATGATTCTTGGAACGAGAAGATGAAGGTTTGGAATAGATGAAAGAGAGAAGATGAAGGTTTGGAATAGATGAAAGATTACACGAAATGAGTAAATGATTGACCGGGATTGTTGAATGAGAGTTCGAAATGATAGAAGGAGGTTTGAAATGGATGAATGTGTACTCACAATGAGTAAACAAATGTTTGATATGATAGATGAGGGTTCAAAATGATAGAAGGAGGTTTGAAATGGATGAATGTTTACTTAGAATGAGTAAATAGATGTTTGAGATGATAGATGAGGGTTCGAAATAGATGAATGGTTACTCGAAGTGAGTGAATGGATGATTAGAATGGATGAATAGGACAAAATTGAAGAAGATGGAGGGAGGGATCTTAAGATTTGTTTCGATATCCAAATACCTTGACTGCAGATGGACTAAAGCTCAGATTGGGATTAGATTAAAGCTCAGATTAGGGTTGGATTGAAGGCTAGATTAGAATGATTGGAGAATGTGATGGGATTGATTCTACACCAAGTTTTGGAGTTTAAGGGACGTAAGGTGTTGACAATCAGATTTTTCCAGATTTGGCAATTTTTTAAAATTTCCAAATTTTGCCATTTTAGGAAACTTCACGGTCATACGTTTGAGAGTTTTATTTTTTCCCAAAAAAATACCCAAAACTAAGATAGGATGAACTACCATCTAACATACCAAATTTGAGACATGCATTCCGAGTTATTGACAAAAATGATTTTTCAAAAACTAAAAAAAACACTAAATTGCGATTTTGAGGGTCAAGATGAAAGTTTGAGGCCCTGAAAATGTGGCAAAATGGGGTCCAACCAACTCAAAATCTATTGAAAATCCACATGCCACCTCATAATGCAACCACTCGTAAAATTTTAGCTCAAACAGACACCCGAGTCAAAAGTTATGGCCTCAGGAAGTTTCAACATAAAAATCAATCAACAAAGATGAAGTGGGAGGATGACAAGATGGATAAATTAGTTAGGTACGCCCCCAAAAGAGGGCTAAATAGCGGGTGGGAAAAATAACTAGAGGAGTGGGGGACCTTTGCTTGGGTCCCATGGAAGAGCGGGTTCGCCAACGGTTGGGTAGGTCCGCCCTGCCAGGGAGCTCGGGCAGATCTGCCCGTGGACCCGGGTGGGTCCACCTGCGGTCAGGCGAGTCTGCCCAGGGAGCAGGGCGGGTCCGCCCACAGACCAGGGCGGGTCCGCTTGCCTGGGCGAGTCCACCAGTACCTAAGGCAGGGTTGGGGATGTGGGAGGACCGACAAAAAAGGGGAAAGATGAATGATGAGAAAGGAGCCGAAGTGATGACGATAAGATATACGACATTGGATTGCGTGGGGAGTAGCCTATAGCTAGAGACCAATGACAAGGGATTATTAGATGGGATGAGGAGAAGGAGATGAGGATTGACAGATGAAAAGGATTGGTTGGATTGATGGATAGGAAGATAAGGATTTGGATGAGGAAAAGGTGACCAGATGGATAGATGAAAAGGGATGCTGTGATGGATGGATAGGAAGATAGGGATGGGGAGATGGATATAAGGATTGTTTGGAGGGATAAAAGATAAGGATGGAGAGATGGATATATTGATAAGGAGATGAGGATAGGAAAATGGAAGGGATTGCTCAGATGGAATAAATGATGTTTTCAAGGACTATATCACCAAGGAAGATAGATGCCCCCACTCTAGATATGTCATGTGCTAGTAGGCATGAAGGATGCAATAGATAAGGATAGGTAAATAAAGGAGTGAGATGGATAAAGATAGGATGCATGGATAAGGAAGGGAGATTAAACGTACTAGGACGGGTGGATAAGGAAGGTAGACGAGTTCAAATGAGGAGTAGGATAGTGTGTGGATGAGGGGAATGTATGCTAAGAGGTGCCCAAAGCATGTTTATATGTTTTCCCCTATCATTATCAAGATCACAAGGAGGATGGAAGGATTGGGATAAATGAGATATGCCAAGCAGGATGTGTAAGATAGGTGGGATGGAGGGGATGAACGAGAAGGATGTATAGCAAGAAGATGGGTGCATAGCGGATAGAGGGAATGCATATCAAGAAGCTGCCCCTAAGTGCAGATGGGGATTTACGCATGATGCCTGTTTGCCAGGTTTTCATCATGGTACTTATCCAAGGTGCTTGTTTGCCAAGTTTTCACCATTAGACGGATTATTTCGCTTTACTATTATATATATATATTTATTTATTTTTTGACTCTTTTGGATTTTTTTGGATTTTTGGATAGCAGGGGGGATGAAAATGGATAAGGATAGGGATGTGGATAAGGGGATTTAGAAGATACACGATAAAGATATGGATGAAGGACTCAATCATCAAGTTCTATACGAGGTATTAAGAGCCCATGTTCGAACCGACTATTGGATGTTGGTACAACCTTATTAGGAGAAATGGATTATGCAAGAGGATGAATTAGAGGGATTTTATGGGGAAGATATAACGGATAATGGATGGGATGTTGGAAATGGTATGGATGGAATGATGGGGTGGGTGTGTGATGGGGTGGTGAGTTTAGTACCAACATTGGCACATATGATGATGAATGTGAAATGATAGGAGTATTAATGGATGGGGAATGTGGGGATAATGGAGGAGATGAGATGGTGAATTTCAGGACATAGGGATGCAAAATAGATTTAGGAGAGGGTGGATGAAAGTGATTAGATTTTGGATGAGAAATGTTGGATGTTGTAATGGATGATTCATTGGAAGACATGGCATCTTTTTTCTTTGGGATCCACATGGTTTTGATCTTTTCTTTGGTGGGCCTTTGTGGCCGATGGATTTGATTTGGATTGTGGATTTGATTTTTCTTTTCTTCACCACGTCTTTTAGAGGGGACATGGGGAGTTTTAGATTTATGCAGATGTTTAGATTCATGCATTTTTTCTTTAGCATCCAAACTACTTTTGATAGCGATGGGATGGGTGTGAGGAGATGGATGATGTGGAATGATGGAGGTAGGATTTTGAGGATTATATGTGAATGGAGGATGTGCAAATATGTGCCTTTGTTGATCCTGATTAGGGGACATGTGAGAGGGAGGTTTATGATGGGTGACATGGATGGGTGATGAATGGATGAAGGGATGAATAGGACGAGATGGAGGAGGTGATTTTAGGATATAGGGTCCCATAATAGACGTAGGACCTGGAGGAAACATGGATAGAGTAGATGGAGGATGGGAGATGGTAGATGGAGGGATGTAAGGATCCAAAATGGATGGAACAAATGAAGGAGGAATATGGACAGTTGTTTTGAGGTGATATGATAGAGGAAGAGGGATGGAAGTATATGATCTGGTGGAGCGATGGGAAGAGCCGAAATTTCTTTTGGAAAAGGCTCATTGAGGACATCTAGAGGTTGTACCAACATCTTTAGATTGTGAGTCTTGGAAAATAGGTCTAAGACCTTGCATATAGATTTGTTCTTTGACTTGGATGGGCTCTAAAATACCTTGCTCATGAAGGCCTAAACCTTTTCCTTGATAGTTCATTTTATTGAGCATGCGATCCATGATAGGATTTGTGTTATTCTGAAAACATGATGTGAGTCCATTATTAGGTGGAGGATGATGGGTGGTATATACACTGTGTTTTTCTTCTACGAGGAGGCCACCATGGAAGAATGTGAAAGTACCAAGGGGATATGCAAGTGGTGTGGGGATAACAGTTTTAGGTCATGATGGGGGATCATGAGAGGGAGATGATGGGGAAGTGACATTTGGATGGGTGGTATTAGGAGAGGGATGAGGGAATATGATACGATCTGGATTTGTGGTAGTGGGCTCATGCGATGGAGATGGAGATGGAGCGGTGGAATCTTGAATGGCAAGGGGATCTTGGGATGGAATGGATGGGGGACTGTGATCTTGAGGTGGAATAGATGGGATAGTAGGATCTTGATCTAGAGAAGGGGATATGTTGGCATGCTCTAGATCGGGCTCTTGGCATGACTCATCATGTGCGGGAGGCATGATAATGGAGTCTTGGTGGGATTCTTCAAGTGGCGAAGATGGAGGGATAGAGGATTCAAAACATTCATGGGAATGGATTTTAGGGGATTGGATTTGGGTGTAGTTGATGGGTTCAATGACTCTCAGAGTAGGAGATGGGTGTTCAATGGATTCAATAGATGTGATGGTAAGAGATGGGGGCTCAATGGATTCAGAGAATGTTTTGGTTTTGATGGCTTGAGTGGTGCTAGGGGTGGTATCATCAATGATAGGGGTTGGGTGGAGAAGGGTCTCGTCACTAATGACCGTGGATGATGGGTTGGGATGACATGATTCCACAACTTCAAGGTGTGGAGTGGGAGATGTTTTCTTTGTTATAAGTCCTTGGAGAACTTATAGAGTGAGAAACTTGAATATTCAAGGCTGAGATGGTGTGGTAGGAGTGGATGAACGATTATGAATTAGTGGGGGATTAGGACTAGGTATTGGTGGACCAGGATTAGATGGGGGAATGGGATTGGATGCAAGACTGGGAATAGATGGAGGATTAGAATTAGATGGAGGGTTAAAGTAGGGATATTGGTATGGTGAATTAGGATAAGGGGACATGGATGGTGGATTAGGACAAGAGGATAGAGCTGGAAGATTGTAGTAAGGGCATTGGGATGGCAGACTTAGATGTGAAGACGTGGATGTTGGATTAGGATAGAGAGAAGTGGATGTTGGATTAGGGTAAGTTGATGGGGTTGGAAGATTAGGGTAGTGGGTATATGCGGATGAAGGATTGAGATAGGAGGATGTGGACAGGGGATTAGGATAGGGGTATTGTGATGGAAAACTAGGATAAGAGGATGCAGGTGTTGGATAAGAGGATGATGTAGATGATGGATATGATGGATATCCCTTGTCAAAGGTAGCATAAGGAGTATGATTAGGAATAGATGAAGACATAATGGGATAACCCGAAGGGGTGATTGGATTTTGGAATGCGGGTGGAGAAAGCTTACTAGCAATGATAGTGTCGAGGGGATCCATGTCATATACCTCTTGATCGACAAGACTTTCATTATCGTCATTGACGTAATTATGGTTTCCCTTGAATAATATTGATGGAGGATAAGGATTCATGATGATGAAAGTGTAAAAAGGATGGATCAAAGATTTTGGATGGGAATAGACTAAAGCTCAAATTGGGATTTAGGTCAAGCTTAGGTTAGGATTGGATAAAAGCTCAGATTAGGATGATCAGATGATACGATGGGATTGATTTTGACAATCAGATTTTATTATCAAAGGATGATTACGACACTGAATCTGCTTCGAGATGGAAGTAGATTGATTGGGTCGAAGGTGATTAGATAGGGATGCGATTGGATTGGATTGGATAAGATCGATCGATGATTGATAATATTTATTGATGGATTGGATAGGATGATGAAAGGGACTGTAAACCCCATTCAAAGATTACCCTAGGTGACGTAGGATACTGATTGATCGAATTAAAGGATAAATGGATGATTGCGGCACCAAATCCACTTGGAGATTGAAGTGGATTGATTGGGATGACGATAATGATTAACTTTGGACGGATGAAAATCCTAAGCGGATGTTGATGATAATGATCAAATCAGACACTTAGGTCAATTTGGATAATAACCTGAAACAAAGTTCTAAGGATTTGGATGGGGAAAATGATGATTTGATTAGAGAAATGGATGATAGAAATGGAAAAATGACTGCTTAGAACAAGAGAAGGAGGTTTAGAATAGATGAAAGATTACTCAAAACAAGTAGATGATTGATCGAAACAGGTGAACAAGAGCTCGAAGTGATAGAAGAAGGTTCAAAATGGATGGACGTTTACTTGGAACGAGTAAACAAATGATCGAGAGGGATGAACGACTACTCAAAATGAGTAAAGGATCACTCACAATGGATGAATGATTCTCAAAATGAGGAGAGATGAAGGTTTGAAAGATTACTTAGAATGAGTGAATGAATAATCATAATGACAGAACAAGGGCTTGAAATGATGAAACATGGGTCTAGAATGATGAAACGAATGATACAACTGACCGGTCAAGGGTCAGGTCCACCCCTGTGGAGGGCAGGTCTGCTTGTCGGGAGGACAGGTCCGCCTGTCGGGAGGGCAGGTCCGCCTGTCGGACAAAAGCTAGTCAAAATAGGCTGAAAGAGGCTCAAAAGGGATGGTTCATAGGTCAAGTCTGCCCCTGGATGGGTCAAGTCTTCCCCTGGAGGGCAGGTCCGCCTGTCGGGAGGTTTAAACTTGATTTTTGAAAAGATGACTAAGGAAAATGACTCAAAACACAACAAATATCAATGAAAAAGATATGGCTGAGTCAATTAATTAGACAATTACTGGTTTCACACAAAGAAGACAATTCAAACAACAAAATCTTAAGTCTAGTAGAAAGGGTATGGCCGACAAAGTCTTCTATTCTAGGATGAAAATGGTTGCCAAGGAGTCCTTGATATACACCTGGTATGTGAGGCGCAAACCGTGAACACCAACTCGTTACAAACGTGAGTCGAGAACCTTAGCGAGATACTAAAGGCTCAGACCAACTCTTCATGTCATCCCGACGCTTCACCAATTACAACATGGTTGGATTGAGGTACAACTTTCGCTCTCCCTCCTTTATATACCCCGACGGTACGCGTGGTTGGAATCATCCCTTGGGGTGATGAAATCCTCAAGCAAGTCCCGCTAAGAAAAGAAAAAGAGGGTGACTAAAATTACTTGGTAAGCTATGATTTCTCGTCACCCACGATTGCCAAATGGCGCAAGGGGATTGGATACGTCAAATAGCTTACCAACAAGCACCACAAACAAAGTTAATTGACACCCCTAGTTAAACTATGTGCCTAAGTTATGCAAGACGACAAGAAGAAATTGATAAATAATTAACCCCACAAGGAAAATTGTTAGTGAGTCTTGTCCTTGTTCCTCACCAAATGTCAATTAGATGCTTGCAAAAACAAAAAAAAGACGCGTTAGGGGATTAGAAACACTTAAAATAGCCAAAAAAAGTGTTAAAAACTAAAATTTTACCTTCTAGAAAAAGCTGTCTAGGGCGGGTCCGCTTGTCTGGAGGGCAGGTACGCCTGTCTAGAGGGCAGGTCCACCTGTTTAGAGGACAGGTCTGCCTATCTGCAGGTCAAGTTTACCTATTTAGAGGGAAGGTCCGCCTGTCTGTGGGTCAGGTCCGCCCATCTGTGAAAATTTTGCAAAAATCAACTTCTAGAATTTGTGGAGGGCAATTCCGTGCCTAGGCAAGGTCAGGTCCGCCCCTAGAGGTCAGGTCTACCTGTGCAGATATTTGGTCCACCTCTGGATGGTTGGGTCTGCCTGTCTACAGGTTGGGTCTGCCCCTCTGCAACCTGCACCTACAAAAAGTGAAAAAACAACAAACGTGAAAGAAAGAGACCTATTTGTGGGTCCCACTGGGCATGCCAGAAATGTGATAGGGAAAAAATACTTGTTAGAAAAGGAGCAACAAATAAAAGAGTGCAAAAAACAACTATGAACACCCTACACCTCAAGATTAGCATAGTTGGATTCAAAACAAAATAAAAAAACAACAAATAGAGTGGATTCACCTTGTCTTGAATCGATCCTTTGGTTGGCCCTTCGATCTTTGATGTTGTATGCTCCTTTGGGGGAAAGAGATGCAAGCTACGAGATGAGATGAGGATGGAAAATGAGTGAAAATGGATGCAAGTATGAGGATTTGGATAAGTATGGCTCAAGAGAAAATTTTGCAAGAGTTTGGCTAGCATAAATGATCTCTCCTAAAATGAGAGAAAAAAGGGGTATTTATAGAGAATTTTGAATTCTCTAGAGAAATGGATGGTTGAGATTAAACCAACAAGGTCAAGATGTACGACTATGGTGAGTTGAGAATTCACAAGCCCTCACATCTTGACATGTGGCATGTGAAGTGGCTTGAAAAGGATGATGTGTACATGAGGTGCAAGGAGAGTACATGACATGGAGGTACTATATAGTACCTAGGGATTGGGACAAGAATCTCTTCATAAAGGAGGTCCTTGTCCCCATGTGGGTGAGAGGACATGTGAGGAATTAAAAATTCCTCAAATATCCACATAGAAATGTGATAGGAGAAAATACTTGTTAGAAAAAGAGCAACAAACAAAAGAGTGCAAATAACAACTATGAACACCCTACACCTCAAGATTAGCCTAGTTGGATTCAAAACAAAATAAAAACAACGAATATAGTGGATTCAACTTGTTTTGAATTAATCCTTCGGTTGGCCCTTCGATATTTGATGTTGTATGCTCCTTTGGTGGCAAGAGATTTGCAAATTATGAGATGAGATGATGATGGAAAATGAGTGAAAATGGATGCAAGTATGAGGATTTGGCTAAGTATGGCTCAAGAGAAAATTTTGCAAGAGTTTGGCTAGCATAAATGATCTCTCCTAAAATGAGAGAAAAGAGGGGGTATTTATAGAGAATTTTGAATTCTCTAGAGAAATGGATGGTTGGGATTAAACCAACAAGGCCAAGATGTAGGGCTATGGTGAGTTGAGAACCCACAAACCCTCACATCTTGACATGTGGCATGTGAAGTGGCTTGAAAAAGATGATGTGTACATGAGGTGGAAGGAGAGTACATGACATGGAGGTACTACATAGTACCTTGGGATTGGACAAGATTTCCTCATAAAGGAGGTCTTTGTCCCTATGTGGGTGAGAGGACATGTGAGGAATGAAAAATTCCTCAAATATCCACATGGGGAAGATAAAAATGAATTTAATATTTCTTGGAAGGATAAAAGGGATTAAAAATTCCTTGAGAGGTTGATTAGGCTAGTTAGTGAAGGATTAGAGGAGGGTTAGGTGGCTAAGAGAGATTAGAGACCAACTTACAAAAGTTGGAGGATGTGACACATCCTAATCAAGGATTAGGCATGTGCACATCCTAATCAAGGATTAGGCATGTGCACATCCTAATCAAGGATTAGGCATGTGCACATCCTAATCAAGGATTAGGCATGTGCACATCCTAATGATGAGATTAGAAGATGGATTAGGATTAGATAAAAATAATGGAGGATGTGCCATATGAGGATTTAAATAAATGTCATATTTATTTAATTCATTTTATGAAGAGGAGGATTAAAGAGATAAGGTATTTATTTATTAATTAAATACCTTAGGGATTTGGCAGAATCAAGGATATTAATTAAATAATAGTGATATTACTTAATTAATGCAAATAAGGGGATGCTTAGACGAAAGGGGACAAATTTGGATAAATTAAGTGTCCAAATTTAGGTTCCTACACATAGAATGTGACACATGTTTTGGATTTAAAAAATGTGATATCGTTTGAAAGATATAGATGTTTTTAAATTAGCCTATCAATCAAGACTTTAGCTGTAATTCAAATAAAAAATGAATAATAATTACTTATTAAATTCAAAGTAAAGCATAATTTATATTGGTGGAAAGTTGAGAATCTCTTTTAAAAACCCTTTTCGTTTCATCAATTTTGGGTAAAAAAAAGTCGTTAGACACATACCCATCATATTGCCACTTTTTGGCCCATCATGATCCTGCGCATACCCCTTGGAATACTCTTATTGATGTTTTAATTGCATAATTACTAATCATCTTGATTAATTATTACCTTAATCTCTCATTACCTCATTATAGCTTACCATACAAGTGAATGGATGTGAGTCCACTCCATCCTAACCTAGAGTCCTCAAGTGAGTGGTATAGAGCACATGTTTGAGAAGTATTGAACAATATTTGTATTTTTTCAATATTTGTATGATTGTGGTTTGATGATTTAGTGTACCTAAAATCAACTAATCTCCTTATATTATTCATTATTGATATATAATTCATCATCATACTAAAGAAAGTACTAAAAACTCAAATATGGGAGGAGCGTGAAGCTGAAAATGCAAAGAAAACGGAATGAATGAGGTTACTTCATGAAAGTAATAAATTGAATACTGTAGAAGAATATTTATCATCTTTTTCAATTGAAGATGAACATGAAGCATCCACTCAAGGCATGGAAAAGAAGAATTTGAAGAAAAAAGGAAATGAATGCAAAATATTCATGCAATGAGGAAATTGAATCCTAAACCTGAAGGTACGCCATCTTTCCCATCTCAAGATGATCTATTGAAAAAATTCCTCATTCACCTATTGAAAACATAATA
Source organism: Sequoia sempervirens (assembly GCA_007258455.2). Taxonomy (NCBI): domain Eukaryota; kingdom Viridiplantae; phylum Streptophyta; class Pinopsida; order Cupressales; family Cupressaceae; genus Sequoia; species Sequoia sempervirens. Next base: position 20,507 of record VDFB02316954.1, read on the forward strand.
AACACTCCAAATATTGAAAACAAAATAAACATTCCAAATACTAAAAACACAATAATCATTCCAAATATTGAAAACATAATAAACATTCCAAATATTGAGGCAAGCTTACCATTGAGAACACCTCTTAGAATTTTTCATAGAAACCTAAATTTTTAATTAAAATTGATAATATTTTAAAACTGATTTTTTTTTATTAACGTAAAACATGTTTTGAAGGGGCCCTAAAGCCCTGTACAAAAGAAAAGGCAACAAAGTTAAAGAAGATAGGCTTCCCCACCACCACAAAACTAGGCTAATTAAACAACAATCAACACACCATCAACAAACAACAACCAAAGACACAAAAAACCAAACAAAAGAGAATAGAAAGGGCAGTTTCTAAAGGAGTTCCTTTAACATTCTAACTGCTTCCAGATCCTTCAATATCACTTTGTTGTGCATTTCCATGATCTCTTCAACATCTTGCCTCAACACCACGTTGTTCTTTTTCATTTTTCTCCGAGTGCGAACACTTGGCCTTGTACCCAAGTTAGCAACCTACATACTCTTCTCAACATCCTCACCCTCATCCTGGTTGATCAGCTCATTAAATAGAGATCTCCTTGTCCATTCCCTAAATTTTTTATTCAAGAACACCAAACCTTTAGTATAGGACTCAAGCTTCTCCTTGCTGAGATTAATCATTGCATTGACGTCTTTATGAAACTACAGGAAATTCCTCTCCACCATGGAAAGCCTAGGACCATGATCTTTTTTTAGATTAGCAACGTCCACCATAAGACCAAGG
>VDFB02316956.1:0-10001 GCA_007258455.2 Sequoia sempervirens
AAACAAAATGTATAATTAACTTGCTGGTTGCACTGTTTGCAGTGAGCAGTTTTTTCTTGGAGTGTGCCATAAGTAGTAAATTTGAATTTGCACTTTGGGAAACATGCATGAAATGGATTGGAAAATTCATTTGCTGCTTTTAGAGTGCCTGAAACCTATAGAATATGGCTCAAAATTGTTAGAGAAGACAAAAATATAGGTTTGGATGAACTAGATTTTTTAAAAAAGAATATTGTTACCTTGAAAGTTGAATGTACTAGGCCGTTGAGTTTTTCCAAGCTTCTTTTTTCATTCAAGGTACAGATGAATGTTGATTTACATGTGTGAAATGTGTTCCTTTGATCTGTTTTTCTTACAACATTCTTGAAAAGCATTGAATGTGTTTTATTTGTATGCAATTGGTCTTCGAGTGCAAAGTACTGCTGCTCATATGTTGACCATAATAGCAATTGCAATTAAATGAGACGATTAGATTTTGTTCCGGAAATTGTTATAGAGACGATTGTAGAAAATTTGAAGCTTGAAACTGAAAGAAGAGGTAAAAAGTTCTCTAGACTGAAATACCTGTGCCATGTCTATGTCAGTGTGGCCATCTTTGATGTCAATTGAAAATTGGGTACCCATTTTTCTGGCACCAACTACCAGTGCAGCTATTGTGCCAGCTGGGTACTCATTTACAGTTGTTAGCAATTGGCTGATAGTTGCACTTGGGATGAATTTGTACTCTTGACAGAGGCACGAGATGTTTTTAGTGCTGCTTATGGCTGTTAAAATCAAAATGCAATCACAGTCACCTCTGTCATAATCTGTCCTAGGTGCAACTTGGAAATATGATATTGAAATAGCTGACCCTGGGACTATTTTAGGCTCATGTTGATAGACGAGGTCTCCACTAACATTCAACGTGATTGTCATTTCTGCTTTGTGATTTTTTAGATCAGCACGTAGCATTTCCCGTGTTTTGTTGGCCTTATCCAATGTTGCTTTGTAGACAACAAGGACATCACCCTGGAAGGTGTCTCCAGCTCTTCTTGCATTTAGCTGTTCAATTGAAACAATTCTAGGTTTCTTGACTCTTGTCCTACAAGGAACAAGGATAGGGTCAGTAAAATGCTAATTTTATATTAGCAGCTTGGGCCGCGCAGTACACTGCAGAACGAAGTACTATACCGTTGTGCTGATTCTTCTTGTGTAATTTGCACCTGTTTGGCTTGTCTTTTTGATACATCTTTTGGTGTTCTGCAAAGAATTGGAACAATGTTATTTGAATATTTGTGATTTGGGCGAATGAGTATGAAGGAATAATACTATGGGCACTTTACCGTTGTACTGAGTCTTCTTGTGTGGTTTGTATTTGCTTTGCCTGCCTTTTAGTTTCATCCATAGATCTCCTGCAAATAATGGATATAGTATTGGAAAAGACATTGCAGTGCATAAAGGTGATATAAGGCTATAAGTTCTATAAAGTTGAATTTGTCTATTGTGCAACATGCAATTTTAGGAAAATTGGATTGTGATCAGTCCAATATGCTTCTGATATATAGGTAGAGCATATATTTGTAGCTGTGTTGGACCAAACGTGATCAATGACTGAATTGCCTATGCTGTGTTGTTGGTTCAACATAAATTGTATGTTGTTGTGTTGCATATAACTGTGAAGCATTTTTTTGTCTCTGTTTTCTATAGACATGTCAACATTAAAATCGCCTAAAATGTACAACATGTTTTCTGAATTTGTGGACCCAATAATTGTTTGCAACATTGCAATTACTTCATCTATGGCAGTTGCAGGTCTTGCATAAATATTACAAACATTGAGTTCATTGTTAGATAGCATTATTGTTAATGTGATAGCTTCAATATTTGAAGTTCCATGTTGTGCTGTTTTTGACAAGAGCAAATGTTTCCTGGTTAAAGTTGCTATGCCATGTATGTTATGTACAGAGAAGCTATCAAAATTCTGCAGCAAGGTATTTAGCTCAAAGGGATGCATATGTGTTTCTTGAAGACACAAGATATCATATTGCATTATGCCATAGTCATTGACAATGTCTTCTGCATGTGCTCTTAAGCTGCGAGTGTTCAATGTACACAGGAGCAAATGCGATTTGTTTTTTGAACATGTGTCTAGATTATCAAGTTGCCATTGTGCACATGTCTGAAGATGAGACATTTCTAGTTGTATTTTGTCTTTAATTTTGAAGTTTTTTGCAGTTAAAGGTTGTAACAAGAACAATGATTCTACTGATTTTGTTCGTGACAGAGCTGTATAGGTTAGTCCATGCTGTCTAATGCCTGTGGGATCAAAAGCCAAGGCTTCCATTGTTAATCCTTGGGATCGATGTATGGTTCGTGCACATGCTACTTGTACTGGGAATTGTTTCCTAGTTGTAATTTTCTTGTTTATTGTTATTTTCTGGATTGGCCTAGCAATGCGTTCTATAGGCACCTAGTCTTTGTCAATGATAGTAGAATAGCAATGTGCTAGTTTTGTGCGCTGGTGATGTCCAATTGATGGGTCATTAAATTTAATCCAAACAATATCAATATTGTTTTGTGATGTATATGCTTTAAAAATTCCATCTGAACCATTGACGAGGCCATCTTGAACATTGTAATTGCCTGCATAAAGCTCAACAAGAATGTTTGGTTTCAATCATATTTGTGATGGAAGTGTTGTTGTGTGACTGTACACTCGTATTGCATTAAGGTCCTCGTTAACTTCATCGATCACATCTAGCACAATCATTTGGGTTGGAATGATTGATAGCATTTTGTTGTTATGTGCTTGAATGTCTACTCTCCTATAGAAAAGGTGCGGAAGCAATGGATCTAATGGTACAGGACGAAAGCAAATTTTGTTGATATAGTCTATGTCATGAGTTGTCTGAATGCCTACTTGTAGTCTATTAAGAATTGAAATAAATATTTCATCTTTTTGTCTCATGGTAGTCACCAATGAATAGCATTTTATGTGGTCTTTCCAGAAACTATAAGGCATTAATTCAATTGGAGTAGGCCTATTATCAAAAACCACAGAATCAAGGACAGGTTGTGCCTGGTAAAGGTCACCACAAAATATGGTATCAAGGTTCCCAAAGTATGTTGTAGGCATTTGCATTATGTCCCGTAGTCTTCTATCAATATACCGTAGAAATGTTGAGCCAACTAATGATATCTCGTCTATAAGAAGTATGCGCAATTGATCATAGTGCTTTGACATAGTGTCAAGTACTTCAGTGTTCAGTGGCAGGAATTCTGATGTATTAAAAGGTATGTGAAATGCTGAATGCAATGTGAATCCCCCTATGTTATATGCTGCTTTACCTGTATATGCAGTTAATAAGCCCTTGGGTTTGTCTGGATTATTGTCAACAAAATTGCTATACATGCGAATGAGAGCTTGGTAGATGGCTTTTGCTATAAAAGTCTTTCCTGTTCCAGCTCCTCCAGTCAAAAACAAGTGCAATGGCTTTTGTGGATTTTTCATCTTTTTTATGAGAACATCGTTAACAATTGCTTGTTGTTCCTTATTTAACATTCGTCTTAACTTGTAGTATTCATTGTTATCTATAATCTGTGGGTGCTTTGCAATTTGAAATCCATTGGAGTATGTGGTATTTGGGTTAGAATGGCCTATGTTTGGAAGGTCTGTTTGAATGTCATATAGTTCTTTTTGGGAAAGCTTTGCTTGCATTGGCAGGTCAATAAGCTTTTCATCTTCAAGAGACTAAAGATCATTTATAGCTTTGTCAATGTCACCCCATGCGGAGTTTGGGCTGTGGACAAACTTTGCACTGTTTGTTTGAATGGTTTGTCCATGATACATGTATGCATGTTCCCAACAATCAAAGTTTTGTTTTAGTGTATGCTCATTAATGGTAAATGGAACATAGAGAACCAATTTCTCTCTACAATGATTCTCTAAATCAAAGTGTTTGTTGAAATTGATAAACTGTATAACATTGGGTTTGGCCTTTGGTTCAATTTTAGCACCGTATTTGTTGTATCTTGAAACAAATTCTGCAAGACATATGTCCACCATTGTTTTAGGGCATTTTAAATAGTAGTCTATAATAGATTTTGCAAGAACATTTTCTGATTCATCTGGCTCATTGCTCAATTGTTTAACATATTTGAGTATAAATGTACGATCATTGTCAGATCGCGTATCAATGAATATACATTTTCTTGAACTGTAATTTAATGGCAATGAGAGAACAATATGTGCAACTTGTTGTGATGACATTTGCTGCAAGTTAAGCATGGCATTTCCAAGTTTACTCACCATTCGTATTGCATCAATATTGTCTTGCTTGTGGTCTGTACATATTCTTTTGAATGCATATGTCATTGACTTGTCTACTTTTGCAATATATGACCTATAGTACATAGCAGTAGCATATGCATTTAGGATAAATTGTGCATATGTATTAGCCTTCCAAAGTTTTGGAATCTTCCTTGAAAAACTATTGTTCCATATTTGTGATGGTTTTCTTTGTAAGAAAAGCGTGGGCTTGTTTAATGTTGAGCTCAAAGCTTCAATGTATTCATTGTCACTTAAGTTTAATTCTTTTAAGAACATTTGAAAAGTGAAAGTTTCATCATAGTTTGCTTTTTGGAGTTTTGAGAAGATATAAGTGGCATTTGTAGTTATTGCTTCAGTCTTTTGGACTATTGGTAAAAGTATAGTTGACTTTTGCATTGGTGGGAAAGGAAAATTGTACCTACAAAGTTTATTTCTTGATCTCTTGCATTTCTTTGTATGATGGTGTTTGTGTAACATTGCCAAAGCAGGTTCCAAATTTTGAGTGTCGCAGGTAATATACTTATCAACAAAAGCTATGACGTCTGTGTTGTTATTTTCTGTGTAGATTGGTGCATTTTTAACCCATATGAGAAAATGATCATGTTCATTTCCTCGATTTTGGAAATCAGTGACTGAGAAGTAATCAATAACATTTCCAAAGAAAGAGTCATCTGTAAGTATCAATTTTTTAATTGCATTGATTCTATGTTTATAGTAACGTGCACAAGTGATAGGATCTTTCTTGATTAGTTAAAATTTGTCAATGTGTGTTGGGTGATTAGATTCTTGGTAGTTTTGTGCTGATTGGTGTAGATTGTGCAGCTCTTGTAATGTTTGAATTAGTGGATCCCAATTTTGCTCAGCACTAGTGAAAGTGATGAAAAATGTCGGTGGTCCTAGTTGTCTAATCATAGCAAATACATTTTTCTTAAGTTGTTGTGAATAGTCTGGAGAGATTCTTATTCTTTTGAAATCAACGTATCCAATATCTGATTTAAGAATTTTTTCTAGGTTTGGTTTGTTTTTAACGTCTTTCGCAAATAGCTTCCACCCTTTTAACTGGCCCTTGCGGATTCTTATTGTCATTGTGGACAGTACTTGTTGTATTAGAACCTTTATAGCTTTGAAAAAAATGTTTGTTGTATGATATGCAAATTGTCTTTGTGACTGTAAGAGCTCCCAGCGTATTATTTTCTGATACGTAAAGTTTTTTACAATGTCATTATCACGTGGCTTGCCAAAGAATAAAGTTGGGAAATTCATTTCTTTAGCATAAATGTCCTTAAATATTCCAATTGGATACTTGTGCTCTGCAGGTGCAATTTCAATAATCTTGTCCTCCATGTTATGGATACTTCTAGACTCAGTGAATCCATGTATCAATGTTTCTGATGGGTTTTCATTTTCCATTTCACTGTCTGATTCTGTTTCACTTGTATTTTGTGTACTATTGGCTTCATTTTCTTTAGTGCATTGGAGAACTTCTTGCCAATCTTGGTTTATGTGGACTTCGTGCATTTTGTATAATGGTGTCCTTGTTAATTGAGTCAAAGCTTGCATGATGACATTTGGGCGCACCATGCCTTTTTGAAATACATTTTTGTATTTTAAGCGTCTTTTCAATGAAACAACAATTGTTTGTGTGTTGTTAATTGATTGTGGTAATGCTCTTTGTACAATGTTCATGTCAATAGGGACATTTATAATAGAACCTGTTAGGCCTATTTGAGACCTTTTGAACCCTAGTTCCCAAATCTGTGCAAATGCAATTCTAAGTGAGACAAGTCATTCTTCTAGAGGAGTTAAGTTTTGCACATAGCACAATGGTCTGTTAGTTCTTATTTTCTATGGCGTAGCATACTTTGGAATAGTGGACTGTTTCAATGCAAAGTAGCATACATTGCATATGAGATCTGTGAATGGTAAGGAATTTGATTGTACTAGTTCACAGTATAGTTGTTTTTGTTTTTCTTTGAAAATCCTGATGTCCTTGTTGAAACAGAGCACTTGGAAAATTGCACATGAGTGTTTTGGTGTATCTTGTATTGTTGTTTTATAAATTTCTATTGGTGTCAATGTTTTTTTTTCTTTGGGCTGCTAGGTACACTTTTTTTTTGTTTTTCTTTTCTAATCAAGTTCTTCAGGTGATTAAGTCTTATTGTTGATTTATGTTTAAAATTGTTTGCTATGACAAATGGCATCAAATTTTCCTTGTTTTTAGGCAAAGCATGTGGCTTGGTCAAGTAAGTATTTTTGTATTGTGGACGATTTCTGATCAACTTTTTAAGTTGGAGTAAGCTTGTTGAGCATAGGTGAGTTAGATTTTGGGCTTTGATACTTAGAAGCAGCTCAAAATGTCCAGCCAAAGGGTTTGTATCATGGAACAGTATAGAGACTGATTTTGTATATCCAGAATCATTGAAATCTAAGTACTTTCTTGATGTTGTCAATGACCAGAGGCTTATCTGTATTTTTAACCATTTGGATATCCAGTGAATGCAAAACAAGTCACCCCACAATCCACGTTCGCCATGGTCTATGCATAAGCTTGCAGACAATCGCATCCTGCGGAAGTATGTTTCTTGATCATGTACTTTGTGCAATGTATATAGAGTACTAGGATTTAGTTCATTGTTATATGATTTAATTGCTTCTTTGTCCTTTTTTTGAAAGCAAGCTAGGAAATAATCTATAGCTCCATTGCATAATTGAGTTGAGGTGTATTGGTTGTTAAGTAGTACTTGAAGCGAATCAAACAAACAATCGCCAACATTGTATGCAAATGTGCTTAATCTACAAAGGCCTTCAGCTCTAAGGACATTGTCAATGTTTGATATTTGAGGATACTTTGGGCACAATTTTTTTATTTCATGTGAACTTATGGGCTGTTTTGAACTTATGTTTTGTGTTTCAATTTCTAACAATGGTTCAAAGTGTCCACTTAAATAATTCATGTCATGAAATAGTATAGAGACTGATTCTGTGTAGTCAGAACTATTGAACTGTAAGTACCTTCTTGCTGTTGTTCTTGACCAAAGGGAGATTTGTATATTCAACCATTTGGATATCCAGTGAATGCAAAATAGGTCACCCCACAATCCACTTTCTGTGCAATCTGCTTGTGGCTTTGCAGATAACCGCATTCTGCGGAAGTATGTTTGTGGATCATGTACTTTGTGCAATGTATATAAAGTATCAGGGTCTAGTTCATAGTTGTATGATTTTATTGCTTCTTTGTCCTTGTTTTTAAGGAAATTCAAGAAGTAATCTATAGCTCCATTTCGTAATTGAATTGATGTGTAACGATTGTTAAGCAATAGTTGTAATGAGTCAAACAAACAATCACCAACATTGTATGCAAAAGTACTCAATCTACAAAGTCCCTCGCTCTTAAGCACGTAGTCAATGTTTGATATTTGGGGGTGCTTAGTTAATTCATAGGTGTCAACGTCTATCATTTTCTTTGTTTTTTGTGTAACCTAATGTGTTTGGGTATAGCAAATGCTGAGTATGAATAGCATTTAACACTAGTATCTAGATTACAAAATCTTAAATTGTTAACATTGTCGCTTATGTGCTTTCACTCAATAGCACTCGATAGTATGAATCATGTTGTCGAGGATCTTGGAAGTTAATAATCTCTATATATGTTGGAAAATGGATCTTGAGTAGTAGCAGAAGCTTACGTAACATACCACACAACAAACAATTTAATAGAAGCACAAGGGGAAAATAGTATTAATTCTTCAACCTGACCTTGTTATCCATTGTCCCCCAGCAGGATTGTATGTACTTATTCCTGTTACATTGCCAAAGTGGATAAATGAGTACAATGCATGATGTATACTTTTAGTGCCACAAACACAAAACAATATTTTCAGGTAGCTTTGTCTACATGCAACAATTGGTTGACAAGAATCTTTTTTGCTCATATTGTCAATCTCAGTCTATGGTATTTAAATGTTTTGTGTTATTGGATTCCTTTGTTGCTATGTACTTCTAAGCGACTGATTTTTTTTTTTCAAAGAGCAAATGATTTTAAGAGCTATTCAGATATGCATGAATTAAGTGGCATGTAGAGAATAGTTTGACATATCTTTTCTGTTTATAGAAAGTCAGGGAAATGCAAAAGCATTGTTTGATCAAAGAAGTTCTATGGCTTTTCTTATTTGTGGGAATAGCTTTTAAGATCAGTTGTCTATAGACAATTTGAGGGAAATGCAAAGACATAGGTTCATTGAGCAAAAGTGAATGCATGGATTGATTAAATAAATTTAAAAAGAGATTGAAACTCAGAAGTGCAACCACACAGTGCATACATGCAAAGCAAATGCATTAAATAGCATGTCGGTCGATGAGAAACTGCTGCAATGGCCTGGTGCACATGTATAGCCAGGCTGCTTTGTCCATTAGCTATAGACTTAAGCCAGTTGTTAAGCATGACTATTACTCTGTGCATATTGTTTTGCTATTCTAGAAGTCTCTGTTCTGGGAGAGTTTATAGCGAGTAAGTAGACTTTGTTATAGTTACAGTATCCAGAACCAGAAATGAGTTACTTGAGGCAATAAATAGCTTCTTTCCTCAGTTTCCTTTTACTTTAAAGGTTTAAAGCACATAGCGAAATTGGCAATGTGAGCAAAAAAAAACTGTGCTTAATGTCATTTTGCATGTAAGCAAGACCATGGAAAAATATTGCATCATGTCTATGAGTGACGTAGTACATCATTCATTGTACTCATGTGCCATGTCAGCTTTTGAAATTAACTTTCTAGGCTTTTATTTGTAAAACAGGAAGATTAAACATACGTTAACTTGTAAACTGCATAGCAACTTGCCACAACTATAAACAATCCTATGAAAAAATTGCCTTAAATGCATATAGGTAAAAACCAGTTGACATAAAACAAAGACTTATGGCTCTAAACGCTATTTGAAACTGCAAACAGGGTTTAAAAATTATATGCTAGCAGTTCATTCTATTCTATGGATATTGTATAGAGGAAGTATAACATACTAACACATAAGCAAAACCTTTTCTATTGCTCGAAGACAAATTACTATTGCAATTGTGGAAAATGCATTTTTCTGTTTGCATATATGGAAACAGCCCTCTAAATCATTTATGTTCAAAGAAATGAGGAATACAAGATGACAAAATGAATACATGGAAAAGAACTTTATGCAGTTATTATATTGAAGAATTTCAATTGCATTTCAAGAAAAGCAAAAAGACAAATTGGAAAACTGACCTTGTAATCTGCTATCAAATGATCAAGTATACTTGTACAAATGTACAAATTGTGATAGGGACAAGCAATCTTTCCTAGTGTAGTTTGTGCGTATTTGTTTATATACAGTTGAAAGAATTGAACCCTGTCACAAGGACAAATTAGACAAATGAGTACAGTGAGTGGCATATGCTATGTTATTCATAAAAAGAAAACATAATTCTTATGTAGATTCATTTGAATTTTTATTAATTTTTAAATACTTGTTGCTATTTGTGCACCCTATAATATAGAACATTTTTTTTTTGCATATGCATGCACCAGGGTAATTCTGTTATTGCAATGGTGGCATAAGCTCTTTAGGAGCAATCAATGGAATAGATCCCATATTTGCTTAAGCACCTAAAAAAAGTGTAAATAGGCCACAACAACTAATCAATCCTAAGGAAAAAAACAAAAGAGA
>VDFB02316960.1:0-73583 GCA_007258455.2 Sequoia sempervirens
CATAAATAATTAAAAAGCTACCAAAGAAAGGTCTCAACATCTTGTTAACCAAGAACATAAATGTGTTGGGTGCATTTGTTAGCTTGATGGGCATCATTGACCACTAATACAACCATATATCAGTTTTAAATACTATTGTTCATTTATCCCAATATTTTCTCCTAATTGGTGTTATTGGAATGCTTGGATTTTCTTAGGTAGTCCATGAGATCATCCATTCTCGGTAAAGTAAATTGATCTATGATAGTTATTATGTTTGTGGCTTGTGAATCTATACACATTCTCCATTTACCACCTTTCTTGGGTGCTAACATAGTTGGTATTGCACATAGCCTAACTTTCCCTAATTATCCATGTTTAAATAACCCATGAAATTTCTCTTATCACATCTTAATTCTTTGCAGGAATCAACCTATAAGAATACTTATTGGGTAATATTACTTCTAGGTTTGAATCTATTTTATTAATATGCTTCTCATTAGTGACAACCCTTCTAATAGATCTTTTGATATAATTTCATCAAATTCTCCCAAAAAATGGGTATGAGTAGAAAAATGAGGGAACAAAAAGTGGCCATGCCAATTTTTGGTCCCATACAAGACATAATGTGAGCATGTTTAATACAATTGTATTTCCAAGAAGCAAAAATTCCTTTCTCTTTCTCTTCCTATCTCTCTCTACCTCCTTATATAGATCGCATGATCCCTCTTCCTCAAACTATACATGAAATAAACATTTAAGTATAAGTGACATTTAAATATGAAAATTTACTTCCTTATAATTTAAGTTATATTTCATATATATAGTTTTAGAATGTTTTAAAATGGTTTTGAATCTCTAGGAGTTATAATATAGATTCTAGGTTTTGGAGGATCTTATAATTTCTGAAACCTAGTCAAATTTCAATAATCAACAAGCTCCTATCACTTTGGAGTTGTCTAAGGGTAGTTATAACTATTCAAAAGAATCATCAAGCCTCTCCTTAGAAATAAGACCTATTATTAAGAAAGATACCAGAAAGTGGGAGGGGAAAGGCCCCCCACATCCCTCGTCAAGAAATAAGATTCAAACACAGCTGAAACAAAATCCTCTAAATTAAGAAGAATTAGGATTCATTACCAACACTACCTCCTTACCTATCTCTATCTTTATCTCTCCCTCTACATATCTCTATATATTTATCTCTCTCTCTGTCTCTCTATCTTCATCTATACCTTTATATTCCATTTTTCATTCTATCTTTAGATGCCTCTCCCTCAAGCTCTATCCATCTATATCTCCCCTTATCCCTCTTCCTATATCTCTATTTTTCTTTCTCTATCTCTCTCCCTTATATCTGTCCCTCCATATTTTTCCTTATATCTCTCCCTCTATTTATCTATATCTCCTTATCTCTTCATATCTCTATATCCCTATATCTCTCCCTCTCTCTAACTCTATATATCACTTCCTCTCTCTCTCTCTCTCTACTTATATCTCCCTTTCTCTTCCCCACTCATATTTCCAAAGTTATATCTATCTCTAGATATATCTCCCTCTTTCTATCCCTCTCTCCCTCTCTCCCTATCACTACCTCTTTCTATACCTCTCTAATTATCCCATCTCCTCTCTCTATTACTTGTCTCTATCACCTTTCTTTGTCACTCTTGGCCCCTCCATCTCTATCTCCCTGTTGATGAGACAATAAATTGTCTTATCTATTAGCTAAATAAAAGCATGTATTTTCCTTAATTATGAAGTTTATCAAGACCGAGCATGATGAGGAAAGTGAGAAATTTTCAGTTGGAGTAGTTGAGATTTCATCATATATTAAAAATTATGATTTGGATTCTTGAGTTTTTTAAACAAAAATTAAGAAATATTTAGATGAAAAAACCCATTAAATTTCACGAGTACTTAGTTTGTGGTTTGAGAGAAAAATTCACCAGTCCATGCACCAAAATTCATTCATTCATTTTCTTCCATGCTCCAAAAATTTTGACGCATCTTTCGGTGATGCTTCGAAACTAAGAGGGATCAAGTGAAGGATAAGTATGATATCATTTATGAAGAGGTTGAGTAGTTTGAACTCCTTTTGAGCAAGATGAGAGGATATACCTAGGAAGTTGCAAATATCTAGGGAGCTGTTTAACCCAGTTTATGGGAAATTAAGAGCTCATATAGGAGAAGATTTAAGAGTTTTAATGAGTAAGAGGTCAAGGGAAGACTTCTTCAGCACTCTAACAACCTTTTGGAACAATTTAAAGGGCTAAAAAGTAGGGATTATTGTTTTGGACGACCAAAGAAGGTTGACTCAGAAAAATGGAGTAAAGACTTATCCTTTTCTCCTCAACACATGTTCCTATCTTCTAGCAAGTTGTTGCACAACTATAAGGATCATCTTTCAGACCTTTGTTTGGGGGGAAGAGTTTCATGAAATAATATAGTTCACTATTTTAACAACAATAGTTGTTTGTAGTTTCATTTCTTAGTAGTCATTTCATTTCCAATTATTTACATTTCTAGTATTTCCCTTTACAAATTTCTTAGGATATATTTGATTCCAACAATTTTATTTCCAGTTCTTTACATTTCTAGTATTTGCCTTTACAAGTTTCTTAGGATAGATTTGATTCCAACAATTTATTTGATGCATTTCTTTTCAATTCTATTTGTAGAAAAAGAATGTCATGCAAATGATTTCTTCTCCCTCTTGCATATTGCCATGGACACCGCCCTGGATTGAAATTTATAATTAAATGATGAGGATTGCAACAACCCTTATCATTTTGGAAATGTTGCTAGGAATAGGTGTCATTAGGGAGTTGTTGTTGATCTAGTGACAATAGGTCAAAAAAAAAGTTTGTCAAGTTTTTTAGGTTTATTATTTTAAAAATTCCCCCCAAAAACAATAGATCCAAAGGAAGAGGTTCTTGCATACAAAGGTGACAGCTCTTGTGCAATCTCCTCAACTAGAGGACCATAACTTTAAGCCCCAACAAGAAAAAGATTATTTTTTGGACACCTTCAAAGTCCAAGGAGGGTTGCCCGATTAGATATTTGAAGGATAAGGAGTTGCATCTAGTCATGCATGCAACAAAATGTGAGGAAGGATTGCAAGATCTTTCCAATCAACCCATTCATCTACTAGAATAAGAAATTATGGAGAAGGCTGCCATTTCAAAGGAAGGAGGAGCATTGGAGTTCAAATATTTAGCCATCTTCTTCTCATGGTTTTCCACTTCTTTTAAAAAGTTGAATGCATGGATCCATCTTTTGAGAAAAGGATGTTATTTTCCATAACCAGTTAATGGTTTTATGTAACCTATCTGTACATCAATAAATATAGTAGGATTAATTAGGTTTCCTTTCTGTAAATAAGTGATTTACACATGCTATGTCTTTTTCTCTAAAACTCAAAAAAATGAATTTCTCTATAAAAGTTGCTACTCCTAAGAGCTTTTACAAATTTATTTTGGAATTTGAAGACATTCTGGATCTCTCAGAACCGATCATGAAGAAAAGACAGTAAGCTCTAGATAGCTCCAAAGTAACACAAAATATCTTCAAAAGCATCTCTAGTGCACCTCCCAAAAAATCCCTAGAGCAATTGCAATAAAAGTGAAGAGATTGGATCTAGAAGCTCAATATGAGTTGCAAGAGGACTTGCAATATTTTAGGTGTGGGGGAGATGATGGAAAAATAAATCATCTCATCTATTAGCTAAATAAAAGCATGCATTTTTCTTAATTATGAAGTTTACCAAGATTGAGCATGATGAGGAAAGTGAGGGATTTTTAGTTGGAGTAGTCAAGATTTCATCTTACCTTGAAAATTATGATCTAGGTTCTTGAAAACTCCACGAGCACCCAATTTGTGGTTTGAGAGAAAAATTCACTAGTCCATGCACCTGAATTTATTCATTTGTTTGCTTCCATGCTCTGGAAATTTTGGCGCATCTTTCGGTGATGCTCCGGAACTAAGTGGGATCTAAGTGAAGGATAAGTATGACAACATTTATGAAGAGGTTGAGTAGTTTGAGCTTCTTTTAAGCAAGACGAGAGAATATAGGGGTAGTTGCAAATATCTAGGGAGTTGGTCAACCTAGTTTATGGGCAGTTGAGAGCATATAGGAGTAGATTTAAGAGTTTTAATGATAGAAGAGATCAAGGGAAGGTTTCTTTAGCACTATAACAAAATTTTGGAATAGTTTAAAGGGATAAAAAGCAGGGATTATTATTTTGGATGACCAAATAAGGTTGAATCAACAAAATGGAGTAAATACTTATCCTTTTCTCCTCAACACATGTTCCTATCTTCTAGCAAGCTGTTACATAGCTATAAGGCTCATCTTTGAGACCTTTTTTTAGGGGGAAGAGTTTCATGAAATAATATAGTTTAGTATTTTAGTAGTAGTAGTTGTTTGTAGTTTCATTTCTTAGCAGTCATTTCATTTCTAGCTCTTTACATTTCTAGTATTTCCCTTTACAAGTTTCTTAGGATAGATTTGATTCCAACAATTTGATTTCCAATTCTTTACATTTCCAGTATTTCCCTTTAAAAGTTTCTTAGGATAGATTTGATTCCAATAATTTCTTTCATGCATTGCTTTTCAATTTTGTTTGTAGAAAAATAATTTCATGCAAATGATTTCTTCTCCCTCTTGCATATCTCCATGGACACCGCCTTGGATTGATATTTATAATTAAATGATGAGAACTACAATGACCCTTATCACCTATCTCTCTACATCTCTATCTATATCTAATTATCTCTACCTCTCTCTCTTATTCAATCTATCACTCCCTCCATCTCTCCTACTATCTCTCTCTCTCTCTTACTGCTATCTATCCATTTCTATCCATATATTTCTCTACCTCTATATCCTTATCCCTCTATCTCTCTCCATATCCCTCTCTATCTAGATCTATATCTCCAACTATCTATATATCTCCCTTCCTCTCTCTCCATTTTTATATATTGATCTATCTCTCCCTCTTCACCCTCTCTCCTCTCTCTTCCTATCTCTCCCCTCTATATCTATCCCCCTCTCTCCATCCCTCCTTCTCAGACATCTCCCCTCCTCGATCTGTTTATCTCTACCTCTCTATCTATTCTCACATATCTCTCTCTCTCCCTTTCTCTCTCTCTCTACATGTTTAGCTCTCTTTATCACTCTATCTCATCATCTATATCTCTCTCTATATCTCCCTCTCCCTCTTCATCTATATATCTCTACATTCTCCTCTCTATCTGTCTCTTTCTATCTCTCCCTCTCTATCTCCATCTCCCTATTCCTATCTCCCTATCTCACTATCTTTATCTTTCCCTTTACCTCTCTATCTCTATATTTATTTCTCCCCCTCTCCCTCTATCTTCATCTCTATCTTTATCTTCCTCTCTCTTTCTATCTTTGGACATGCCTCCGTCTTTCTATCTATCCCTCTCTTTCCCTCTCTCTTCCTTTCTCTCTTCTTAGACCTTTATATGTATATCTCTATTTTCCTCCCTATTTCTCTTCCTTATCTTTATCTCTCCATATTTGCATTTTATCCTGCATCCTCCTCTCTTTGTCTATGTCTCTGTGGCTCTCTTTGGCCATTTCTGTCTCATCTTTCCTCCTCCCTCCTCTCCATCAACTGTCTCTGTCATCTCTTGCTGTCTCTGATCTCCTAAGATCTCTCTAGGCACTATATCTCTCCTATTGTTAATTTGGAGCTGGGTTCATCATTGTTTTCCGTTTTTGTTTCGATTGTGATGGATGGGTTAGTGGTGGGAATGTGTGGGGTGTTTCCCCTCCACTTTTTTATTCCTGGGGAGAAAATGGGAGGATGAAGTATGAGTCAGGATATGAAGAAGGGGTGATAAAAAAGTAGAGAGGGAGACTCTCAGTATAGAAAGGAGGGAATATATAAGAAGTGAACTCTTTGATGGAAGATAGAGGGAGAGAGAGATAAGAGAGAGAGAGAGAGAGAGAGGAAGAGAGAGAGGAGGTGCCATCGAGGAATGAATGTAGCAACTAGAAAGATAGAGGGGAAAGATATCGAAAGAAATTATCGAGATAGAGATGAGAAGATAGATTAGGGAAGAATAGAATGAGAGAGTGAAGATGGGAAGAAGTCAAGATAGAGAATTGGGGAGGGTAGTGTTGATGTCGGATCAAGATTATCTTTCTAGTTGAAGGTTTTGCTTTGAATTTGTGTTTTGGTCTGGATAAGAATAGATTCCTCATAAATTCTAAGGAGGAGAATATTGATGATAATTTTGAATAATTAAAACTACCTTTAGAAAACTACAAGATGATAGGAGACTATTGATTACAAAATTTTTCCTAAGTCTAAGAAATTATAAGATCCTCCAAAACCTATAATTTACATTATAACTCCTAGAGATTTGAAAAATTTCTCAAACAATGATTTTAAATCATTCTCAAATATATTGAAACTAATGCATGAAATATAACTTAAAGTAAATATGAAGTAAATTTCCATATGTAAATGTCACTTATAAATATTTATTTCATATATATAATTTGAGGAAGAGGGAGATTATGAGCTATATAAGGAAGTAGAGAGAGATGAGAAGAGAAAGATGTTTTGCTTCCAAAAGATGTGGTGCATTAACATGGAGATGGGTATAGCATATGGGACTAATTAGTCAGATTCATTCTAGGAAGAAATTCCATCTTGGTAGAGTGTTAGAAATTTAGAGGAAGAGAGGAAGGGAGAGAAGAGTGTGAGGAAGAGAGTTTGGGAGAAGAAATATTGGGGAGATTTACATTAAATTTCTTTCATTTTTGGATAAGTACATTGTAAGGTAGGGTCTTACCTCTATTCTTGATTTTTGTTGTTAATGGTTGTGTATGTTGTTCTTGGTTGTTCAAAAAGAAAAAGAAAAATGTATAATCTTTGTGATCTTTGTTGGGTTTTGTAAAGGGGGAAGTTTTGTGCATTGTTTTTATTATTGTTTTCTTTTTGTATCCTAGAGAGAGGGATGTGTCCCTCTTGAAGGATCCCAAGAGGTCATCCATTGTGAATGTGAGGGTTATGAAAAATGGCTTATGAAATGTGTTTAAACCTATATGTGAATGTAATGTGTGTGTTTAAAAGTGTTTATTAGTTTTAGAAAAAGTGAATTAAAAGTTTTCCTGGAAGGAGCTATGCAACTTGACGCAGGAGCATCCAAGGTGAAATGGCAATCCCATGTCACAAAAAATATAGTTATTTCAATTTTGTTTATTTTCAATAAGGGCTTAGGGGTTTGGAGAGTAAATGTTTTAATTTGCAACATTATAATTTCCCTTGTGGTGATTTGAAGAGGTAATTTTTGAAGGAATTATGCTTTGATAAATGTTTCTAAAGCATCTCCAAAGGGAATATGATTCTTGGGAATTCATTTACAAGTGGGGACCACTTTTCTTACATGTTCTTGCATTATCATTTGCATGCCTTGCATGTATTTGCATGTTGGCCACAAGCTTTGCATGTTGTTGCATGTCTAGGTCGTAATTGTGAGACCCAGTCTTAGTAAAATGGTCATAACTTTCTCATACAGTAACGAAATTAAGAATTTAAAATGATCCAGAAAGCTAGAAAGAGGCGCACCAAGCCCAGAAATTGTTTTCAAGAGGAAATTCTGACGAATGGTAGATCATTGATAGTAGAAATTGATGGGTTTTCTTAGTGGCTTAGTGGAAGTTGTTTTGAGAAACCAATAGTGGTTTCTACTCACACAATTTTTGTATATTGATGCTTGCTCATTTGGTGACGTTGGCTTTGGAGGAGTTGATGGTTTACATAACCAGAGGCTGCCAAATTGAGCATAGGATTGAAGACTCGAAGTGTTACAAATTTTTGTATGTAGAAAGCCCATGTTGTAAGGGAGCTTATGAGCTTCTGCATATTGTAATCCCAATTCATATTTTTTGTAATAAAGTATTGTGTTTTCCTTCTTGCATATGTTGTGATATTTTGAGTTGTGTTATGAGTTTTTAGATTTGTAAGGGGAGTCTATTTCATCACAACCCCTAGCTTAGGAGTGGGTTGATTATCAACCCTATGGTTGGGTGGAAAACCCCTTGGCACTGGTTTTCTTTGTTATTTTAACCTTCAAGTCTATGGGCTATGGGGAAGGTTATGTTGAAAAAACATCTCTCAAGAAAATAATATGTGTTGTAAGGTGTGCACCCTTGGTCTCTTTGTGTTGTGCAACATAGCGCTTGGGTTCATGACATGGCTTAACTGCCTCCCATGGATTCATTTACTTTGGCGGTTGTATTGGGAATTAATAGGATGATCTTTTGGTGCAACGACAACCGTCTGTGCAACAATATGTTGGTTATTTGTGTAATAGAATTGTAAATAGATTCCTAGAAAGTACACTACTTGCTAGTGGAGAAAAAAATTTGAAAAAGAAAGAAATATTTCATTTATTCATTTATCTTCTTGAATAAGTATAGGAAGTAGCTAAATGATTCATATGTACCAAGTGAATAAAGAAATATAAGATTTTTTAAATATGAGTGAAAAATAAATGTACTATAAAACCAATTTTTAGACAAGCTAATTAAGAAAAACAAATTATTTTGAAAAGTTTTGTTTTCACATTAAGCAATTAAGATCAATAAAGGAAAAGTATGGATTCTTCAAAATCAATACATAAATTTAAATCTAGAGTTAATGTTCTATTGTAAATAGGAAATTATATTTATTCACTAAGTTAAGGAAACAAGTTAGTTAGGAGAATAACCAATACCTTAGGTCTTGTCCATTACTTGGTTTTTGTAAAAACTAAAGAAAATAAATTTTGATTCCAATGCATTATGTGTTTCCAAAATTTCTATTTTAGAAATATATTGAAATGAAAATGGACTTCCTCTAGCCATGTCTTTATTGTCTTCAATCGTGAAATCATATTGTGAAAACTAATAATGTATATATTTTAAATAAAATGAAATTCTAAAAATGTGCATACAAAATAAACATATTTATTTAAGGATATAAATATATGCACTTGCATATTATATATATAAATATAATTAATATGTACATAGAGATATTAGTGATTTGTATATATAAATAATTATTTAAAACAAATATAATTTATAATTTTTATTAAATATGTAATATATATAATTATTATAATTTATAAATATATATAACAAATTTAATAATTATAAGTGGCTACAACCTATCATGGTCTAAAGTTGGCACAAGTTAAAGGTTATAAGAAAGTATGGCTTGAGGGGGATTCTCTCAATATCATCAATAATTTGAAGAATTGTGCTGCCCCTTCATGGACTACTGAATCTTTGATTAGGGATTCTATTGAAATTATTAAATCCTTTGATGAATATTACATTTCTCATATTTTGAGAGAAGGTAACAGATTAGCTGATGTCTTTTCTAATCTTGGAGTTAGAGGTGTTAGGGAATGGGGTGTGAATGAACCCCTCTCTATGGAGGCAATTGCAAGTATTAATCATGATTGCCAAATTTAAATTGTTTGATGATTTATTAAGGCTCGGGGCGTGCATGCCTATCTTCATGTGGTAGGTGATTATGTGGAGGGATGGTAAGCTAGATATGAATTGAGTTGATTGTACTCTGGTTGATATCTGTAGGGAAAAAAACTCTAGGATCATTATTTTCTCCTGACTTAATTATGTTTTCACATGGATTCTGGGCATTCTTTGTATCGCCTTCTCGAGGTTTCTCCTCATTGCATTCAAAGTTCTCAAGCTTCTTAACTTTGCAAATTCTGTAGACATGGGAGGTGATAGGAACTGCACAGAGCCCTTCTCTTATGAAGCTAAGAAGCTGAAGGTTTTGCAGGTGTTGGAGAAAGGTGGGTTGACTCCATACCTGGAAAGACTACATGGTAACAACCTACAGATGATGTCATTGTTTGCAAAAGCATGGAACAAAAAGGTTTTGAAGTTGGGCGAAATGGAGTTTGATGTGAATGAAGATTTTATAGCTAATATCACTGGGTTGTCTACAGATGGTATGAAAGTTTTCAGAGACAAGAAGGAATTATAGACAGCCATGCAAATTTTTTTCAAAGGGGATGAAGCTCAAGACCTGAAAATGAAAAAGAGTGGGGGTTACCAGAGGAGCTCTCTCAAGGTGTTGTAGGGGGATGTGGCCGAGGAACTCATGAGATATATCACCCTAGAAGGACACTTCTCTGTGGTAAATGCTTACCACTTTATTATGCTCAATCATTTCCACCGCAAAAAAGAATTTCCTTTCCTTATTATCTCTTGGCGTCACTAGATTCTGGTCTCAAGGACCATAAAAAAACCCCAAAAATATTGTTCTACATGTGGGGCTCATTCTTTTAATATCGGAGTATGCTAAATCCTTTGAGGTGTCTAAGCCAATTTCTACCCCTAAGGGTAAGCAACTGAAGTCGGTGGAGGAGTATGATACAGTCTCTAAAGAGGAGCTGGTTAGCAAGAAAGGGAAGAAGATGAAACTTGTCTTCAAAAAGGAGTCAGAATCTAAGGAGGATGTGGACTATGTACTAAACTCTCTTCCTTCCATGGAGGTGGCTCCACAACCCCCTGCAACGGGGAATTCTAAGAAAGGGGTGTTGAGCCATAATAAGGGTTATGATACCTACAGTGACGAGGTGACTACTAAATTATCGAGTACATACCTGAAGGAGAATAATGAATTGGATGGTGAGGCATTGTCGCTGCCCCCTGTGATAAAGTAGAAGGAACTGGAGGTGGGAAGCAAGAAGAAACTGGTTTTAAGGTCTGCAAGCCAAGTGCTTGAGAGGAACTCTCCCCTCAAGATGATAGGTGGATAGGGTGATGTTGATTCCCCAGTTGTGGACTTGGATATGCAAAAGAAAGGAAAGGCTATGGTTGAGGGAAAATAGGATGCTGTGGATTCCCCGGTTGTGGACCTAGATCGATAGAAGAAAAGGAAGGTTGTGGTTGAGGAGAATGCATAATCCATTCATAAAATCAAAATGCTGGTTGCTTCTGGGAAGGGTAAGGACATCTCTTCTAGTTAGGAAAAGGTAAGCTCCTCTCAAGAGGATGATGTTGTGGGTAAGGGGGTTTTCAACTTTGATAGGGAAGATATTTTTGATGTTCTGGGAACTGCTAGAGAGGGTTTCATTATTTTATTCAAACAGTTCAAATAGGTGTTCCATGAACTTAACATGACCAATGTTAAAGTTCGGGGTGCGATGAGTAAAGCTGATGAGTCTTTAGTTTAGAACCAGATTGATGAATTGTTTAACTCTTTGAATATTGTGGAAGAGGAAATGCTTAAGATGAAGCAAAATATGGAAGGTAGAATTCTCACCCTGGAGGATCAACTGGAGATAATTTGTGCTAACATGGTCAAGGGTGGGGAGGGGAATAAATCTGTGGTTAATTTTGAGTATGTTGGTATTACCTCTCCTTTTGTTAGTGCCAAGAATCACAAGGATATTGTTCATTCTGAAGAGATTGGTGCTGGTGGAAAGTTGATGGAGGAAGAGGTTTCTATTGATAAGGGTGGGATAAGAATAATGTTTTGATTACTGAGGTGAATGCGGATGGTCTTGGGGATAGAATAAGAAAGAAGACCAAGGCTCAGGCTGGGGCTCCTGGTAAAGAACTGTCTGATGTCTTGGATGATGGTCAGAAGGTTGTGGTGAGTGATGTGGAGGCTATTGATATCCTGAAGAATATGTACTACTGATGTTTGGGGTTCTCCTTTTTGGCTAATGTTTTGTTGTTGGTTCACTGCATATGGGATGATATATACTTTATGTAGTTTTCTTTAGTTTCAGCTGCTCTCTTTTGTAAAGGGTTTTGGGCCCCTTCAAAACCCATTTTTTTACCTCTAATAATTTTTTTTTAATAATTATAAAACTTTTTAATAAAAATATATACAAATCATCAGAATTTTTTATTTATATCAAAAGTGTAAAAAGGAAAATATACATAAATTTTATGTTGAGTTTGACCCCTCCTTAGTTGATGGAGGGGCCACCTGGGCATTGATAGGGAGGGTGGGTGGTTGGCCCATGGAGTCAAGATCCATGGGGCTATCGACCCGTAAGGTGGTCGACGCATCAATGGAGGCCTACCCTCTAAAAAGGAGGTGAATCAAAAAATATTAATTTGTGTCGCAACATACACTCGTTTATGAAATGAGCCAATAATTTGGCTATTCTTTGATTATAAATTGTGACATTTAAAATCAGAAAATATTCTAGTAAATAATTTATTCTTAATCTATAAATTATATAAAAATACACACACACACACACACTCACATATGTTCAATTTGTCTTCTCAATCTTCTTCCTACAATAAAAATAATTTGCAAACATAAATTTCACAATATGTCCTCATTTATAAATAAATTTGCAAATGGAGGAAATTTGATTTTAAGGAAATAATAAAATGAAAGAGAAGAAAGGATACACTCACAAGAAGTTTGAGAATGAAGCCTCTAACAATGATAAATCATCAATACTTCCAGACATAAGACTGAGAAAAGTGTTGGGGTTGTTTAGGGCTTGCCTCAGTCAAACCCCCGCATTAGTTTTTCCACCTCCATGGATAGACAGATATGATCGAGATAGAAAAATAGACAAGATAAACTAAGATAGATGTGCTATAATATTATGCTAACAAGATAAATAGATAATGCAATAAAGAAACCACATTTACCCTCCATTAGCAAGTGAGAGTGTCTAAAGGAAGAAGTTTTAATCTACAAGTTTGTAAAATATGTGTTAATGGTGTCCAAACTTTAATGTAATGAGCCAAAAATGCAATGAAGATGGTGAGGAATGGTGGAGAAATTACAAGAGAGATTGAAAGAACTTGAGAATAAGAGTGAGATTACTTGATAATGGGAAAAGATAAAATATTGAGTGAGAGAGAGAAAAATGAGGAGTTTGGAAAAGGTATATTTGTATGCAAAGGGTTGTTTTGGTGCATTTGCAAGCTATAGAGGAGTTACACTCATAGATAGGTGGGAAGTGTAATGTCCAAGCATATACTAAAATCAATAATATTTTTTAGATGTTTGTGTAGCATGTAGACATCTACACAGTGTAAGGTCATCTGCTACAAAAATTTACTCTATTGGCCAAGAATAGATAGGTTAAGAAAATTTAAAAAAAAAGTTAAGGTTGGATATTGTATTGTTGTCTTTAATTTATCTAAAGGGGAGGCCTCTGGAATGTGAAATTGTATAGGATGCAACTTTCAACATTACACTATGAATAGTGAGCTTATTTGATAGTGCCAAAGATTAGGAGGGTCTCTCCTTGTTTCATCACCAAACAAGTATTGACAAACCGAGGGCCTTGTGACATGGATCAAACAAAACTAGCCACACTTGAGGTAAAATTTTTTATCTTCCCATGGGTATACCCCACCAAGAAACATGGTTGATTTCATTCTTGAGGTGATCAAATCCCTAAGAAGGCCTCATAATGGTCTAAATACTATACTAGATTTTTTATCATCCAAGATCACACAAAGCGCAAGGGGAAAGCATACACACAAACTATTAAGCCTTGGTATATAACATGAAACATAAAAGATGAAAAAATATGAGATTTCTAATCTCCAAGATCACACTAAGTGAAAAGAGAGAGAGCATATTCTAAACACCCTTCCAAACATGGTAAGCAATGTTCATTAAACCACTAAAGTAAATTTAGATGCCTAGACTAGTGATAAATCAAGTCTTTGACCAATTTAACCTACATCAAACCATTAGCAATATTGATAAAAATTATCTTTGACATGTGTTTACAATCTGTACCACTTTTTATTTGACAAAAAATGCAAGTTATATTGAAAAGAAAGCTCAAAAACACTAGAAATTGCAACCTAAAACATAGGCACAACTTTACCAAATAAAGGCACCAATTTATGGTGTAGAGGTTCCTTAGGATGATGTAGAGGTGCAACTCTATGTAATATATGTTCCTTTCTATGAAATAAAGGCATAGTTTGACATATAAGGTCCTAAAACATGCCTTGAGGTCTAAAAATTATAGGTATTCAATGGTAGTGCATCCTGATGTGCAAGATGAAAGTATTCTTTATTTCAAGTGGTTGTGGCAATGTTCCAGAATAGTATGGTGTTGATGGAACATTTTGGGATGTCTTGTGATGTTTTTGTGTGGCCCGCATGATATTTTTGGACATGGAGAAGCATTTATGTGGTCTCTTGTAGTGTTAGTTCGGGTTTGGCCAACCTAGCATGCTAGCGCTATTTACGGAGGTACCTTGTGGATTGTGGATCATATGTTGAGTAGTGTGGTGATGTAGATTTGGGACCTAGTTAACCCTTGGTGTGGTCTTCCTCCACTTCTTTCCAACATAGAGGTGTTTGGTGCTAACCTATTTTAGTGTTGCACATTTTAAATGCATACATTTCATTGAGGCCGACCTTAAGGAATTGTTTGAGGTTGTAGAGGATATAAGTGCAAGATGAATTGTTGGAGATGTTGTGTGGCAAGTGTGAGATGTGAATGTAATCAAGTGTGGTAATCTGAGTGTGAGCTTAACACTTATGACTTCCAGATGTAGTGAGAAAATGGTGTCTACATTTTAGTGTGCTTGAAGTTGTTGGAGGCAATGAGCCGAAGGTTTTGGATGGCGAAGAGTTTGAGTGGTAGATCTACCTATTTCTTTGAGATAGTTAATCTACCTATAATAGTCTTCTTCTATCTTATTTCTTCTAGATAGTGAGTCCTTTGGGTAATGAGCCCTTGGGAGTGAGCCTAATTGTATTCGGTGTTGCTATTCATATATATGTAAGCTAATCCTCATTTTTATTTTTCCCTTCTTTTGTTTTCCACATAAATCTAGTGTTATTATGTGTTTGGATGTGTTTGCATTACTATTTCATATGTTTACCTTCTGCTAATGGATGATGTAATGATGAAAAATGTATCCCCTTAAATTTTTGCACTTGTTTAGGCCCTCCTTATTCAATTGAGTATAATGTTTCCTTGATTTAGTGTTGTAATGTGTTTAACAAATTCACATTAGATCTTGATCCCTTGTAAACTAAATGAACTTAGTTGTGCCTTATTTAGGGTGTTGTAAAGTGTACCTTTACACTTTCACACTAATCTAGGGTTTTATTAATAATTGGGTTTCTTTATGCCTTATTTGGTCCTATTTTGCATCCACAAGCCTTAATTAATACATCTTTATGAGATTAATCCTAACACATATGTAATGGCCAATCATAAATTAATGTTTTTGGATTGTATGGCCCATATTTAGTGATTTGGGACTCATATGCCACCTTGGTCATATGAGTCCCACCTAAGTTTCGGGGCCTTGGTCTTGATTTCACATTAATCTTTAAGCATTTCTTGAAAAATATGTCCCAAAGCTTAGCTTAATGGGAATCATACACCACTTCTATCATATGAGTCCCATGTGGCTTAAACCTAAATTAAATTCAAATTCTTTGCAAGATTTTATTCTCCTAGATCTGATGTTGGCTTGTAGTGTTGTAATTTCAAAAAAATTGGCATAAAAAAGTATAAAACAAGGTTATTTCACTCATTTTCACCTAAGAATTTCATGAGATAATTTCTAATAGAAAATTGGAGCTTACAAGAGCAGTCAAGAGCATTCAAGAGTTGATTATCAAGTTTTTTAGAGCATTATTCAAAGCATCAAGCATCATGTCAAAGTCATCATGCATCATGTTTTTTTTTAGCTAACATTTGTGATGTAGGGTTTCATGATTCAACTAAGCATTCAAGTCAAGATCCATATCATTCAAGAAAGAGTCAAGATCTACATCCTCTAGATCCATTTCATACATGTTTGTAGCAATTTATTCTTAGGGTTTAGTGAGTTGTAACATATCATTTTTTTCATTCATCATTCCTCTTTTCCAATTCCATTTGATTTCATTTCAAGGTTTGATTACCAAAACGAGGTTTGACCAAGGAAAAACCCTTTCTACTAAAAAATCAACATTTTCCCCTCTCTGTAGTGTGTGATTTATAGACCTAGGTTGAAGACACATTAAAGAGAAAGATTGGAAATAAGTTTTCAAGGTTGCAAAGTTTTCCAAGTTATCACCTTGTTTAAAAGATCACTAAAAGACATCTACATAGCAGAATTCAACATTTTAGATCCAAGAAATAGGCTGAGAAGATAGAGTAGAGATTGAAGAGTAGATTCAAATCTTGATCCTCTAAAAAAGCTAAGCAGGACTGATCTACCACTTCTGGCGTATGAGTCCCAGTATATTCAAATTTCTATATTTCAAGAGTTCCACACTTGTCATTGCCAGATTTATATTCTTGCCCAAAAACCCTAATCTAGGACTAAATCGACCAGCCCGACGTATGAGTCCCAATATGCTTTAAATTTAGTATTTTTATCATTTCATGTCTTCTTTCAAGCTGCTATAGGTTTCTAGGTGCCCCTCTATACTTTTCCAATTTACTGTTATGTTTTGCATTCATTTCTAGGTCATCTATTCAAGTTTTGCATATCATTAGGTTTGATTAATAGGTTTTACATGTTACTTGTCTTTCCAAGCCCTAGCTTGGTGGTGAACCCTCTTTTAGTCCTTAATCACACCCTAGGATACCTTATTGCAAGATCTCTCTCCCCTTTGCTACCTTTGGATTAAGATCTCTAAGGTCTCCTTGAATGTAATAAGAGTGAAACAAGAACCGCATCCTTGTGCTCCATCTCCCCTCAAAGGTGGGACACCCTATTTTTGTTGTTACACATGATAAGGGTTTAATGGTTAATAAGGGTTTGAAAACATATTGAGCGATTAAATGTTTTAATGTACAATTGATTCACCCCCTCTTAGTTGTCCTGTGCATCTAACATAATAGTCATTCATAAGTCTACATTTCTAGATTTAACACTTATTTTTTTAAGGAAAATGTGTTGGGAAAATGTGTGTTGTTCAACTTGCATACTGTTATAGTATAAAATTAATATTATTTGTAGTGCACCTAGGGATATAGGGATGTGTGCATCACATGGGTTAGACATTCTTACAACCACTTTAAGCATTGTATGTGATATTGGAATAAACATATATTATGGGTTTGCACGTTGAGAAAATATTAAACATTGGGAAAATATAGTATCGAAAAGTAAATGAGAGGGAAAATGGATTTGTAAGATCATGGTATTAGTCACATGGTTTATATAATACCACTTTGCAGTTTTGTACAAGCCTATTTCTATAAAATAAAGTGAGTAGTGGTTGAGGTTGGTTTGTGTGAGTATCTCTTCTAGGTTACACATGTGAGGAGATGAAAGATAGATTAGAATGTGTGGTTGCATGATTCTCAATTTATTGTTCACATGGAGTGCATGCGGAGAGATTTATGCATCATAGATATTCATGGATACTTTATTGATGTATTTTAATATGTATTTATGAGATAATACATGAGCGATGGATTCTTTTGGAGGCTAGGTTTTTCCCTGTATGAGTTCTTTTCAAACATATATCTTGTGTCATATTTATGGTATATTTTTATATAAGCTAGACCATCTGGATTTTCTATGTCTGTTAGATATATTAATATTTGTTGGTATATCGGGTTCACAAAAATGAAAAGAAAAGAAATAGGGGAGATGATATCAAATGCGGAATGTGGGTGAGTTAATGGACTTATTTATCTTATTTCATTAGGAAATGAGATCCACACAAAGAATTGACTTACAACTCTCAGGTGAGTCAACATGAGGGAATCTATTGATTTCCTTATGATTGAGGAGGCATGTATCAACCTGACAACACTTTTGGGAGAAAAACTAAAAATAGTAAATCAACTCAATTATGCCCATTCAAACTTGAAACATTAATTTAAATCATAGTATAGACAGAAACAACAAAGTTTTGGTAGATCTGGAAATGGCAGAGTGATGTGTACCTATCACCAAAATGTAGATTCGAGAGACTAACTGGGACTAATTCACCTATAATATTATTTTGTATGTGGATTTTGAATACTTATTTGTATTGTAGTGCCCTCCCCAATTTACCCTTCCTTGAGTTGGATCATTTGATTTTATGTGTCTAATTTAAAAACGTTTGATGAGATTTTATTTTGATGATTTGATGCATTAAATAAACCTTTATGCTAACGGCATACATTGGATATATAAGCAAATAAAAATAAAGATATCTATAATAAAAGATAATAATAAATAAAGTAAATAAGTAATAATAAATAATAAATAAATTATAAAACAATTAATGAATGATAAATAAATCAAAGGTTATGCATTGACAAGCAAGTAAGGTCTTAATATAGTTATTCTAGTGACAATTTTGTAACTGCTCCGCAGAGGGTAAATGCAACCCATTTTGGAAGATTCTTTTCAACTAACAGTTAGTGGGATTAATGAATGAAACTAAGGAAAATAACTATTCAAAATGTTTGCATGCCAAAATTAAGGAAAAGGAAGCGGTTACACTCTCTATGGAGAGAGTGGTCTGTAGATTTTGGGGGGGATTGGTAGCATCCTCATGCACGGCCGTTTCCATTTGAAGGAGCATTGGAGGGATTTCGCGGAGGGGAAGGCTTGTCTCTGAATATGGTGGTCTTTCTTTAAGTATTCATCTTCTACGGCTTCCGGAAGGATTTGGTGTGTCTGAAACACCCTGCAACACTGCTTACGGCGTCCCAAATGTTTACTGCCGGGATAATCCGACCACTAGGATTCGTTTTGGAGACTCCTGAAATGCCTACGTGATATGCTTTAGACGGATATGATACTCTAACATCAAATAAGGACCATTGTTCCTTATACACCGTTCAAATTTCTTTAGACAAAAACTACAACATTAATGCTGAAAAGAATCCCCCAGGCAGTTTCTACAGAGAGGATGGTATGTTGGAGTGTCGCACAGTTGAGGAGGTCTCTACCATGGGATTCGTTACGGACCTGACCTTCTCTGTTGAGGCATCGGTCATTGAGTCGGCGGTAACCAGTGAGGTAAGTTTGGATATCACATATGAAACTATTTGCCTCTTTCTTTTCACTAGTTGTCGTTGATAGCTGAGGAAGTACTCTCATATACGGCTCATAATTCGACATTAACCTATTTTGAAGACTCTAGAATCTGTGTAAACATAGAAACTCTGCATTGACCAGCAATGATAGTCGTAACTACCATTAAAATTGTTTCTGTCATGCTTTTTTTTAAAGCGCCTAAATAAACATCACCCATTTTCGTGAGACTTGTTTTCTGTTACGGGTTCGCCTTCATATAACCTGCAATCCTTCCCGGCCTTGCATCGAACTCCCGTGTTTGTGAATATGATCCGTCTCCTTCACAAAATGTATGTACCATTTTATGACCTGCATTCTATCTAGATCAGGGTATTCTTTTCTTAATTCCTTTGTGCGCTCTGTCCATTCTCCCACCTTTCTTTGCTTTCGTGTCTGTCAGAGCATTGCAACTGCATAAACTGTCATAATGCCCTCCCATCATTATTTCTATGCCTTGTTTCAAAGCGCCCATTCTGGTGTAGGCAAGTAGGACGCCGACAAAGGTAGAGGGTGCGATTTAATATCCATCCATTGTATTTGCCTGGAATCTTCTTTACCTTCTTCAATAAAATCTTTCCTGTGCACATCCTGCAACCGCTATGACTCATGAGAAAACATTTCCATGAGGCATTCTGTCAAACAGGTTACTGCCTTTCTTATGCGTCCATCTTAGCGCAAGCTATTCTGTACTTAAGGATTATATATTAAAATTGAATCATGATAGAAAATGAACATAAAACATAGGAGAAGAGGGGGTGAAAACGACCATGTCCTGGGCATGCTTTGAAACAATTATGGAATAAACTTATCCCCAGCAACTCATTGAAAGGTCAGATTTTGCTTGAAACTTGGTAGTTGTAAATTCTTGGTCCTCCTGTAATCCACTGTGGACACCATCTTTTATAGTGTAGTGCGGTCTGCATCATTGGAAGATCATAATTACCACACTATTGATAAACTTTTCCTCTAATCAAGAGAAGTCTATATCAAAAGATCATTTCTGGTATAAGATCGAATGTTCACGTCTGTCGGATTCGTTAGTTGAGTTAGTCATATCATTGGGAGGTTCTTTAAATGTGAAATTGAAATGGTATATTAGTGGCCTCTGATTTTTCTTGCAGAGGGGTTTCGATGGAAATTAGTTATGTTAGATATATATATATATATATATATCGTGGTGGACTATAATGATTGTTGAATAGTGGGTAGTATACTTGTATTTATGTTAATATGTGTTTAAATCGGAATATATATATATTATTAATATAGGTGGTATGTAGAAAGAAATTTTATTTGCTTAAAGAATTTATATTGGGAATTTGATTAGATGGGTATGTTTTATAATGAATTTTTATATTGTTAAATGAAGGGCAGGGATAATTTAGTAAAGAGGAGATTTAAACACATATCAAGATAATGGGAAGCTAAAAGGGATATAATATTTCTAAATAATCTTACTTAAAGAAGTTAAATACGATAATTAAGTTAGTAGTTGAAGAGCCTTGATTTCAAGCTTAATGTGGCAATTGAACAAGAAAATGGTAAAGTTAGTGATAGAGCTTGGAAATTTATGGTCTTAATTTAGGAATCACCCCTTTATTCTTTTGAAAAGCCATAATATTCTATGTCTCTATATTAAATTATTTTTAGTTAGTTGGTATTGCCTTTATAAAACTTATACTTGTATAATATGCTCCTTTTATTAAGTTTTCAAGACATTTAAATTATTAAAGTGCTTACATTCTCTTTACATAAGAATTGGAGTAAAATTGAGTTGGCACTTGAATTGTCTATAATGTATAATTAATTGAAAATAGATTATTTTGATGATAGAATGATTGAGAATAGATATTGAATTAAAATAATTAGAGAGGTATGAGTCTAGTATCAATAAGGTTATATGTGTGTATAGAGGAAATTTATTTAGTGGACTTTATAAGGTATGAGATTGCAATTCAAAAGTAAGGTGCTAGGATGTTTTACTTATCAAAGATGAATGTTTTTCCAATGAAATAGTTAACCTTAGGATAGCTAATTGAGGATATGAACTAATGATCGAACATGATGGATAAGTCAAGAGAATGTTGTGTATGTGAAGTATTTGCCTTTATGGTTATAGTGCCTAACTGACTGTGTTAGTTATGTGGTTGATTTTCTTATTGATTATGGTGGTTGAGTTGGTAATGAGTTCATTTTGGGTTAATGCTTAATGGAGTGAGTCATTTGTGCCAAATGGTTACTGAGAAGATTTTGATTTTGTGATTGATTTTGCATCGAGTAGATTGTATGAATTTTGATTACCTCCTTGTGATGTTACCACTCATTATTCTGTATTTGTTGACTCATAAATGGTGGGTTGAAAATAATTCTTTGAGATCTTGTTATTGTTGTCATTTCTTGGATGGGGAAACCCTTGTGATAGTATTTTGAGAGTCTTCCAGAGGTATGAGGGGATATGGTTTTTACTTGCAAGGGTTGGTATGGGGACCAATGACCTAGGAGGATCCACCTTGGATAACTCATATCAAGCCTGAAGCATTTATTTGAGCTATATGTTGTTTCACCTGTAAGAGGGTGGTTTCATGATTTTGTTATTTGATGATGGTTGACTTTCACACTTGAATTGTGTTTATGTGGGTTTGAGTCTTGCACTTGAATGCAGTTTTTGTTACTATGAAATTCTAGCGTGAGATGGTGCATGCCTCACTTGGTATAGTTATTTTGATTGGTTTTGCTAATTTGTGCAAGTTGGCTTGCCCTGTTTGTGTTTATGGGATTTTATTGTTAGTTGGGGGAGTGGCTCTCAGTGGGGGCTAGTGCCCAAAGTGGCTAGTCTAGGATAACCCATTGTGAGTTTAATCAAGTGATAACTTAATTGATTAATTAGGGGGTTTGGTTAGTATCACATATTAATTAAGATAATGTAGCCTCACTCATGGGCCCAAGTGCTTGTTTAGGCTTGGGATGAGTGGGAAGGCCTGAAATGGAAAGATCAACTGTCTTGCCTTTGTATAGTAATCTTACAAGGTATGTTGATCCCGCATAGTGAGCATGGGGGTCCCATAGCCAGTAGAGGTTACCAAGACAACCCAGGATGAGGGCCAACAACCTAGGAAGGTTACGTCAGGTTAACCCATGACTACCTATGCGATGACACTCCACCCTTTAAAAAATTTGTATGTTGTTGTTCCCCTCTTGTTGTTCTTAAGCCTCTGGAAGTGGATGTTGTCATGTGTTAGTTGATGCTCTTGTCGTGTTGTCTTGTTCATGTATCAGATATTCCTAGGTTGGATGTTTACTTGTGTTAATGATGTTCTTGTTGTAGAGTCTTGTAAATCTTATTTCATTTGATGGTATTCGTTGTGGTCCTTCTTGTCTTCTCCTAGCACAGGGGGTGGGCCTTCAGGTCCACGTAGTTGGATGGAACGTGCTATGCACCCCATTGGGTCCCTAGCTGTTGATCGAGTTGTGCAGAGATGTACTAGTTGCAGTGACATCAGAGATGTACCAGTGTTGGATTTTGTTATGGAACTTGTATTCATACATTCCATATGTATTATTCCATGTTATTGTACTTGTCCCCAATTCATGTTGGGAAGTACTATTGTATTAATGTAATCCTTGAGTAATGTATCTTCATGTTATAAATGTATTGTCCATGATCATGTTATTATCTTATGGATACTGATATCTTTCATGTAATGTAAAGATGTTGATACTGAAAGTAATGCAGTCATGTAACCTCAAGGGACTTTGTCATATGTTGTACATGTATAATTCCATTTCAAGTGTTGAATGTTAATATCATGTTGCATGTTAGTTACTTAAAAAAAAAATTGTGCCATAAATGTGACATATATTAGTTTCCTTTGGGGCTGTGTGGCGGGGTGTTACATGTATGAATTTATCTCTTTGGTTATGTGTAAATAATCCTATATGGATAGAAATTTCCTTTCATTTTCTATCAATGCTTGGTTTATAGGTTGTGGGAGGAGGTTTCCTTATTATTGTTGACCATTGGAAGGAGAAATTTTTTGTACATAGTTGAATCCATGGGTTTCCAAGAAAATAATGAATATATTTTTAAGGTCTAAGGATTTTGTGCATATTTTTATTTTTTAAATTTGGGGATTTGGGTTTGATAAAAGAGTTGCAAAAAGGGTTTTTGGGTGTGCTTCATGTGAGGGTTTTGTGAGGAAGTTTAAAAGATGGCCCATGGCCCCTTGGGAAAAAAATGTACCCCACCTCTAGATGCAAGGGGCATGAAAAATGAAGATTTACATAAAATATCTCCTATTTTGGTCCTATTGGAAAATTTGATTTTTTTGGCCCCCTACCCTAGTCTTACAAAATTACATTTGTACAATTATATAGAGTGAAAAAGGAACTTAGAAAAATAAATTGGAAAATAAAAATAAAAAAAATTTACGGGGTGGGGTATATAGTCCCTCATACCCATATGCAATTCCAGTAGTAGCTAGGGTAGCACTAGTAAAAGGCCCTTACAAAATTTCAACCAATAGGGGTTATTCCCTTGATCCTGGTCCCTACTTAGGTGGGGCTTTATAGATAAGCCCCCTACAAGGAGTTAAATAATTAAAATTAAAGCTCTTTTTAAATAATGCTTCAATTCCATTGCCTCTAGCATCTAACATCCCTTAGTGGGTGGTGTTGCATGAGTGGTGCCATCAATGGACCACTAACAAGCCACCCTACCAGCCACCAGTAGTTGTCTAATTGGGTAGATATTTTCCAAGAGACATAAGTTTCACCTTGAGAGTTAGATTTTTAAATTCTTATACTTTAAAAAGAAATCTCTAAGTACTATGATGTGGTATTAGAGGTCTTTCTATATTATTATATTTTTGATACAAAATTATAGCTAAAAGTTGGATTTACTTTTTAGAATTAGAGAGGAATTATTTTGTGCATAAAATGTCTATTTTTGGGCTTCTTTAAATATAGAAAAGTGGGGAAAGAAGTCCTAAGTACAATGAAACTAAGATCAATTCCTTATTGTGTGATTGAAAATAATATGCGTAATGAAATAAGATAAATACTATTCAAACACACCAATAAGACATTGTATTCACTTAAATCGAAGTTATTTGTTTGATCTTCTATGTGTGCTTGGGAGGCATATGTCTCATCAAGGGAAGTGGATTTTTGTGTATCATGGATGGGTGAGGTGGAAAGCTCTTGACCATGGAATGCATAAAGTTGGCTAAGAGGATCATCATGGTCTTCTTGATCATAAAAGGGGTCTTGATCAAAAATGGAAGATTGATCATGAATAGTATTAGGTATGTTATGAATGGAATCATTGGGACGGTGTTGATCTTTATGTGGATAAGGGGGTAATGTTTCCGCATGTTTAGGATTGTGCTCTTGACATACCTCATGACTTATTTGAATGGAGGTGGAAAGGGATGACTCTTGAATTGGATCAAGTGGTTGTAGATGACATGGTTGGCTTGAGGGACTTGGAATGATGTTTGATGACTCTTTTGTATGTTCAAGAATATGAGTTGGATGACATGGCGATGTTTGATTCCTTGCTGGTAGCCCTTGGGTCACATCCTTTGGAGGTGTAGGGGTGGAAGGTGTTGGCTTAGGGTTTTGGTTTTGATTGGATGATGGTAAGGGTGCATGTGCTAGATTGGTGTTCCCCTTGTCAATGGTTGCATTAGAACATAAGGAAGATTGGCCTTGTTGCAAGGTAGAACTTAAAGTCACATGTGTTTGTCGTGATGTGGCTTGATAGGTTGATGTGGCATTGACATGCGAAGAAGTGGATGGATTAGATTGGTATGAGGTGGAAGGGTGACAATGAATGGATAGGGGATGATGTTGTGGTTGTTGGATTTGACAAGTGGCAATGAAATGATTGGCTTGAGCTAGGAGGTGTTGGATTTGAGGTGATTTAATTTGTTGAAAATCTTGGAAGAGGGTTTGAAGGCTTTGTGTGGTTTGGTGGTCTAGGGGTTGGGGTATTTGGTGAAGTTTTTGAAGAAGTTTTTGAAGTTGAGATGCTAGGTCTTTGTTTTCAAATGTGGGCATGGTGTCACACATGTGTGTAAGCTCTTGCCTATCTATTTGTTCCTCAAAGTATGCAACATCGTTCATGTCATTATTAGAGGTGGTAGGAGGAGCCCCTCGAAGTATGATTTTAGGTTTTGGTTTTGTTTCATAATTTGAACTAGAGAAAGAGACTCCTTGAATTATGATCTCGGGCTTAGGTTTTGTCTCATGATTTGGCCTAAAGGGATAGCCCCCTTGGATTATGAATTTTGGCTTATGATTAGGATTGGGCTTGTTTATGATTAGGACCATTTTGATAAGTGGTGACCAGGACTAGGTATGTGATGGTGATGATGTGGAATTATTAGATTGGATGACTTGATTGATTAGGATGAAATGAATAGGATGTAACGTGTAGAGTGACTTGTCTTTATGTGTTTGGTGTTTAGCTTGATTTGGAAATGCTTAAATGAATGACCACACATGCACACACATAAATCACTCACGTAAGACACATAAGCAAGTTTGAATTTGAAATTATGAATGTGATTATTAAGCACACACTTGAAGAAGACACATCAACAAGTCCTAGAACTAGTCAAGTGGGTATGGCCAATTAAGTCTCAAGCTAGTCTGCACAAGTTTGACTAAGGATGATTTGAAAGCAAAATCCTACCACACAGCCGGGAGAAAGGGGTAACCCACCCTTCACCTTCACTTCCCAAAGGTATAAAGTTCTTTGGGGCTTAGCCAAGAGTGACAAAATTTTAACTTCCAAACAAGCGTGTCTTTCGATTCACACTTCGATTGAGGTCGTCCCCAGGGGTGATGAAATCCCCTAGCAGGCCTCCTAGAAAGGGTTTGACAAAAACAAACCAAGTGAGGTGTTTGTGATCACACACACACTTGATTCACACTCACAATGATTAATTTCCCTTAAAAAAATTGCAATGTTTATAAAACAATTCAAACACTTTTTCTTTTTATCCCCAAATCAAGATGTGATGGAAGACAATGATTAATTTTAGACCCAATTTTTGAAGTGTGATTGAAGACAAGATTTGTTTTAAACCAATTGCAATGATGTGATCAAACAAGATTTGATTTTATGTCCCAAATTGAAAGATGTGACAAACAAGATTAATGAGATCAAAAAAATGGAATGTGTGCACCTGATTATTCGTTTTCCAGATTGTTGTGAGTGATATTTGCTGCTACTGGAGCTCCTTATGATCACCTACAAGATAAAAAAAATGATATTATAATGCAGCCAAAAAACTAAATAAACTCATAAAAAAAAATTTGCAATTTCAGAGACATGTTTTTGACATAGCCGAATTAGATTTCAGTATTTGATGATTTTATTGATCTAAAAAATGAAAACTCAAAGAAGAGATCCCATCTGATTTTCTGAGAGCTTTCCAGAAATGTAAAGAAGTTAGAAAAATTCTTTGTTTTGCTCTCAAAAACGCAGATTTGTGAAAACCATATAGAAAATGAAGATCGTATTTTCTCGCATTGTATTTGAGTTCTAAATTAAATCTGTAAAACATAGAGCCCCATTATAATTTAAAGAGATTTCCAAAAATGTAAAAATTTCTGAAAAATTCATCGATTTTCGTCCAAAAGTCAAATTTTATGAAAAAACATAAAATTACGATAACTTCTACAAAAAAAATGATACACCCTCAATTTTTTTACTGTAGCCTCTTGAGATGATGTGCAAGATTATATAAAAATATTGCAAAAAAATTCATCTCTGTGTAGAAGATATGAAGAAATTGGTAAAACTTGCAGTTTTGTCCAAAAACTGTCAGATCTACAAAACAAAGTCAATAAAACCTACAAGAAGCACCGTTAAAAGATTTGTATGCACTACATAAACCCTCATATACACTATAGAAACTCTCAAATGCACTAAAATGAAAATTTTTGTCAGAAAGCTGAATTCCAGAACGCGAAATCCTGTCAGAAAACCTGCAGATAAATGTTAAAAACGGGGCAAGGCCCCACGGTGGGCGCCAAAATGTAGATAGGGAGATAATCAAAGGTTTAAATGTATTGAAGACAATAAAAAAATTAAATCCTATCAAGCACCATGAAGTACAAACTAGAATGAAAATAAAAATAATA
Source organism: Sequoia sempervirens (assembly GCA_007258455.2). Taxonomy (NCBI): domain Eukaryota; kingdom Viridiplantae; phylum Streptophyta; class Pinopsida; order Cupressales; family Cupressaceae; genus Sequoia; species Sequoia sempervirens. The sequence continues at coordinate 27,176 of VDFB02316960.1, forward strand.
AACAAAGAACGTGCAAACCAATTTTCAAACTAGTGTTGATTGATCTCCATGGCTCTTCTCCACCTACACAAGGATGCAAGAGTTCAAAGGTTGTTTGTTGAAGAATGTTGGTTGCTCAATTCTGCAGCATAACGATATGACGAAGATGATAGATGGAAGATTGAAGATAGAAGAATGATTTTGACAGAGTGAAGATGCTCGATGAAGATTCGATGTAAATGGCTTGTAAAAGGTTTGATTTATAGATTTTCAATTTGGACAGAGATAAGATTTGATAAGATTGATAATGATTTGATTTTTGACAAAAGAGGAAATACAATGAGATGAGATATGATTTTCGAAAGATAGAAAGATTTTGATTTATTGTTTTAAAGGAATTAAAACAAGATAAGATAAGATGTGAAAAGATAGAAAGATTTTGATTCTCTTTTACAGGAAATAAATCCTGAAAAAGATGAGAAGGATAATTGATGAATTATCTAATTAAATAAATTAATTAGATACACATGAGTTTCAATTTTGGAAAGAAAGCGAAAAGATATTTTTAAGATTTTATTAATTAAATAAATTTTTGATTTATTTAATTAATGTTGGATTTATGATTTCATAAATTATTTAATTAACATTAGAAGAATTGATAGAAATGATTTAATTAATTAAATAAAATTAACATTAGAGGAATGGATGGAAATGATTTAATTAATTAAATAATATAAATTATTTAATTAACATTAGAGAAATGGATGGAAATGATTTAATTAATTAAATAATATGAATTATTTAATTAACATTAGAGGAATGAATGAATTAGTGCAATGTTGTGACAAGGTAAGAGGACAATTTTTTGACGTCTACACTTATTTCTATGTGTTTGATTAGGATGAAAATCAACAAAGTGCATAGATTGACTTACAACCTCAAGGGTGAGTCAATTCAAACTTGGATCTACATCCTTTTTGAGGATAAGAATGAATTGGAAATGATTTGAAATGATTAAGATAATCAATCTATATGACCTAATATGATAAATGCAATATCTCAAAGCTAAATAAACATAAAGAGTAATTTACAGGTGGATATGGGGGATGTTTGATGATGTGTACTTTTCACCAAAAGCTAGATTTGGCATGTGCAGAGGGACTTAGTCATGCATGGGCGAATATGTTTTTGATAGGGGGTCTTGAAAATGACTTTGTAATCCTCTAATTCTAGATTTGAGCTCTTGATTCCTAGTTGCATATTTGTTGGAATATTGTCAATAAATTATGTAGGTGAGATTTTTTGGCTTGACAAAGTTTGTGACAAAAAATACAATAATTGACAATTTTCCTTTAATCTTCTTTTGATCCTCTCCAAACCTGTAACCTACAAATTCAAAGAGAGGGAAACTGTTGTGCCATATAGGGGCTTTCCTCAATCAAACCCCGTGTAAGTGTTACCACTTCCAAAATAACACTGTCAATGGATAAATGATAATCGAAAAGGAAGGAATGATGAATGAAAAAAATTCTGCAACTCACCACCATTCAATGGCTTCCTTGAAGGACTGAGGACATATACATCACCTCAAGGATTTGGATCTTTCTTGATATATTTGATTGGATTCTTTGGAGACCTACAAAAGGATGTTAACCTTCATAAAATAATGACAACGTGAACACACATGAACTTTGACATGATGTTGAATCTTGAATTGTTGCAATAAATCTCTGAAATGTTGCTCTTGACTTGCTCAAGTATGCTCTTGAAAATAGCTTTTTCTAGGTAGAGTGTGTTCTCCTTTCAAATGATAAAATGACTAGGTATTTATCGGTGTTATCCAATTTCTCAAAAAATAGATCCAAAAATTTGACAGTTGCAATTTGAATTTTGGATGTTAAAATGACACAAACAACATAGTTGAATTTGGGTCTTGGCTAAGAAGGCCCGGACCCATTCACCCATGGGAAAATGGGTCCTAGCCCAAATTTCTAGCACACACTTAGTCGGGAGAAAAATAATAATTGCTTTCATTTATTCAATACATGCAATCCTTAAGAAAACGGTAAAAATTAGGCTTTGGAATGCATAATTTAGAAAATTATGTGCTTAATTAGGTCCAATAAATTAGGAGGACAAAACATAATGTAAAAATGTTAAGGTATATAATTTACTACACTACATTTAGCCCCCACTCTATTGAGAGTATGAACTTATGCTCAGACTCACACTAAAGTAGAAAAATATATGTCAAAAGGGGTCCAAGTGTTCAAATGTTGAAGAGCTAGGATGACAAAGGATTAAGAGAGGTGATTAGGCCCCTAGAATCCAAGATCCCATAGAAAATAACATAAGCACAAAGGAACACACACATGTATGATATGCAACAAGACAAGATACATAAACATAATGTAAAAATGTTAAGGTATATAATTTCTTACACAACATTTAGCCCCTACTCTAGTGAGAATATGAACTTATGCTCAGAATCACACTAAAGTAGAAAAATATATGTCAAGAGGGGTCCAAGTGCACAAATGTTGAAGAGATAGGATGAAAAAGGATCAAGGAAGGTGATCAGGCCCCTAGAATCCAAGATCCCATGGGAAACTAACATAGATACAAAGGAACACACACATGTATGATATGCAACAAGACAAGATACATAAACATACATGTCAAAAAACATGAAGCATACACAATGAAAACAAGCATGATGTAAACATAATGTAAAAATAGAGAAGACACATGAAAATACATACCAAAACACAAGGTTACTAAAGGGGGTTCGAGTCACTAAGGTAAAGAGACCTCAATATTAAATTGTCTTAATTACCAAATGTCATCCATTGGATAAGTGAATGTTCCTATGAGCACTAGAAAGTTGTGTTATGCCACATCACTCATGAGCCACATGGATATACTAGCAAGAAATTTATGTTATGCTAGGTGTTCATGTACTATGATGGGTTCCATAAGGCTAGCAAGGTGCATTATTCTAAGTAATCATGAAACACATGGCTCCATTGGAAAGCAAGTTGTATTATGCTAGGTGGCCATGTTAAGGGTGTTCATGACTCACACCATAAAAAATATCGATGAATCACAAACTAGAAGGAACATGGGCTAGTGAGGACCATGCTTTTCACTAGGTGAGACCCCAAGACAAAGTAAAACGAGAAACACACTAGTAAGGACTGATTTTCGCGAGGTGTGTACCCATAACAAGGTGGAAAAAATGAGAAACACACTAGGTATAGTGAGAATTGATTTTCAATAAGTGTGCCCCAAAACAACTATACCTAGAATTATACTCCCTGATAACCCTAATAAGGTGCCACAAATTGATCAATGTGTTATGCCAACACTACACTAAGTTCAACACTCATGAACAAAGTGAAACAAAAATACCAAACTCACCTTAGGGGTTGCAAATAAAACTCACCTCAGGGATGCAAAAAAATAATAAAAATACAAGGCCAAGACCTCAAGGGGTGTTATGATAACACCACCTCAAAAGGTAATTTTAAAAATGTCAAAGGGGAATTTCTTTATGCATGAAATGTCACTCCTTAGGGAACATCACACAAGAAATCACCACCAAGAGAGGACTAGTCATGAAATAAATATATCACCTTAGGGGACACCAACCATAGTATTACAACAAAGGAGAATGTCACATGCCAAGAAATATCGCACTCTTGTAGGACATCAAGTCTAATATTACCACAAAGAAGACTCATTACATGGATTAAGAAATCCACACTTTGGTTGACATGGCCACACTTTGTAGGAGATGCATGCTATCATCACTAAGAAGGGACTATTTCCTATGCAAATAATATTGAGGCACCATATGCCCGCCCTTAAAATTTTAGTGTAAGTTTGCTACATTAATGTTTTGAGGAGATACCAAAGGGATCCCAAGAAGGAATATTCCTAGGACAAGGCTACCTAACCCCTTTCCCACCAAGTGTAAGGACAAAGGTGAGCCAAAATAAATGGTGATATGCTACCTAATTCCTTGCAAAAAGATGATTTTCATAAGGTCTAATTCATGTGGTAGCGAGCATAATATGATACTACATTTATCACATGGCAAGGAGCGAAATAAATAAATGCTAATTTGTCACATTAATGATTTGCATAAGGATCAAATTCTCTTAGTACCTTCTTTAAAGCATGGAATTCATCGGTAAGATGCCCAAGTGTTCTATGGTATGCACAACAAGACATGTTTGTAGTCTTTCCTTTCTTGTCTTCTCATTCACAAATAGGTGGTAATGTAATGAGTCCTAGGAACGAAAGAAAGGACATGAATCACTTATGATTGGTAATGTAGTTTCTAAGAGAGAACATAGTCTATGGTAATTTGTCTATGCATTTTTATAGAAAGAATTATAATACTTGGGTCATATCATTTTGGAGCATATAAACTTATGAATGTGCTTCTCTACTTTAAATTGCAATTATTTTATACCAATTTTTTAATTTATCTATATATCACCCTCCTAAAGATCATCATAGGAATCTTTTTTTGTACACCTTGCTTTGTTATGTATGTTATTTATATCTATATAAATATATGTGTATGTTGGTGTGTGTGTGTGTGTGTGTGTGTGTGTGTGTGTGTGTGTGTGTGTGTGTGTATGTATGTATGTATGTATGTATGCATGCATTCATGCATGCATGTATGTATGCATGTATGTATGTATGTATGTATGTATGTGTATATTGTGTGTGTTTTATATACCTTAAAAATTTTATATTATGCTTATCAATTTATTTTGGTATCTATTTTCATAGTACGTTTTAGGTTCAATTTACATTGGTTTTGGCCTCTCTAATGATCATAGATTGGTATTACAAGATTCATAAACATTAAACGTCCACCTCTTAAAATTTGGAACTTAGAACCTATAAAATATCTTAGCTAAAGTTTTACCACTTAATGTTTTGATTAGGAAAAGGGACTGGACTCATTACAAGGAAACCTTAGAGGCAAGCAAGAAAAATATCACTAGTAGTGAGACAAGAAAAAACAACAAAGAAATTCTCCCAAGAAGAGAGACAAAACCAAAAACAAATAAGAGAACAACAAAGACCAACAATGCTTTTGAATAGAGCATAGAACTAGACAAGGCCAAGATAGTCAAGGCGGTTTGAAATCAAATTTCACACAAGGCCTCAAAAGAGGGTTTGTACAAGAATGGAAAATATTTATATTATTAGTAAGAGAAAACTCATCTGAAGGATTCTCAAGCACGATATTGATTTTCCTTTTAAGCTTGTAAGTGAATCCTTTGCCCACATTATTGTGGTCATTAGCAATGGTTTGCAACATCTTCTTTTCCACTAGGTTTATAGAAGAGGGGATCAAATCAAATTGTTCCATACAATAATCAAGAACCCTACCAATGAGACCACTCATAGAAGTATCTAGCACCTTAACTTGAGGGTGAGGACACCTGACATCATATATGATCTAGAAGGAGTGAACACTATCATGAAGGTCTTGGAAAATAAGTGGAATTTCCTAACACGGTGGAAGTGGTATAGCTGAGATGCTTCATAAATAAGTTCTTGCTTCTAAAATTTACACTTAGAAATAAATTTAACTTTGACGGGAAACTTCAATCTAGAATCAACCATGACATGAAATCTAGCATAAAGGAAGTTGGTTCTAGATTTAGTGACATTGACTATGGAAATAAACTGACCAATAGAATTGGCTATTCCATGAATGATGTCTTCATCCCAAAATTATAAAGAGAGATATGTGAGATGAACCTAAATAGGAAGCATGGTAACCATGGTAGTTTCAAAACCAATAAACCAAATGAACTTATTTAATGAAGAAAATACTTACAAAGAAACCATGGTCCTCCTTGAATAACATGAGTGTAGTCCTCAAAGGAATGAAAGGAGAAAAGGAGGAAACCATTCATCAAGGCCACAACACTAAAATTAGTAACCATCTAGCAATGAGATTACCAACTGTAGATTATGTTGATGGTTAGTTGAAATCCAAAGAATTTACCAATAACAGAAAAATGTAGATTGATATACACTCTATCCACCCACTCATCAAGAATTATTAGAGAAATAGAACAGGGATTAAGAGGCACCTCAACTTCAATGACATCTCTAACACCACTCAGAGAGCTCAAGTATGGAACAAAAACAACAAGCCCTAACAAAAGGGGCCCCAATACCTAAAGGGTGAAGCTCCAACACAACATGAGTCATATGGTCACACTTGGCCAAAGCAATAGAAATAGAAACTTGGGAAGGGTACCCCATACCATAGCTACCACCAAGAACTAAAGCCTCAACAACAACATTTCCTACATGAACTATTGTACAATCAATAGTAAAGAGGGTGAAGACAACATCAAGGGTAAGAGGAACATTCTCACCTAGTAGCACCAGATTTTTGTGAAGCAGAAACCCTCTTCTTAGAGAAATCCCTAAATCCCCACAATGTTACTCAATAATATTTGTCATTTTTTTTAGCCACAAACCCTAAAAATCAGTATAGGTTCATAGTTTAGCCTCTTTTTCATATTTTTCACTCATAGCAATACTCAATTGAAAACCTATTTTTCCTCCCTTACTTCTAAAAGGTAAATTATAGGTACATTTTCATGGAAAGAAGGAAAATACTAGGTATATTTTCTATCTATTGTTGATCTTCCTATGACTTCCATGATTATTGCTACTTTTGATCATCATGTTGCTTCATCCACTATTCTAATGTATCTATTAGAGACACTCTTATATGTCACATGAAATCTATTAATCTTGACTCTCCCTTGGTCCCCCTTTTAATTCTCTAGTCACAACTATGACATATGTGCCTTCCATGTCCCATGTTTCCCCTCCACCTTTAGATAAAATGTTTGATAGAACTATAGATGTTCCACCACTCTTTTCCATTTTGGCATAGACCTAGATCATTTTATCACCTATCTAGACAATGGTTTTATAGATAATAATGGTCTCATGGGTAATGATATTCCACAACATTGCACTTCTTATAAATTTATTTCATGATCATGCATATATATTACTCTTGTTCTTCCTCTATTTATTGTACGTATTGTCCCCTTCTTTATGAATGATGTGGTGCATATAAATACATACCAAGGGAAATATTTAATGTTTTATATTGCGTTCATTTTTTTAATATATTTGTTACTTATCCTATTATTATATGCACATATTATTGGTATCTTTATTCCACAATTTTTGGGATGATGCAAAGCATTCAAGACTAAAATCCCTCTTCCTCAAATATTATGGATCATGCACACCTATTATTATTATATGTTCCATTTCCTTCTTTATGTTGTTAAATCCTCTAATGTGTCTTTATATTTTATGCCATTATTTCTTGCTTTTTTCTTCCCATGTCTCTGGAAGATTGATATACAACATTAGGATGTTAAACTCTTTTCATGTTCACTCAAGTAAGACATGTGTGATCCACTGTCTCCTTTGATTGTTTGTATTGTTATCTTATTTTCTACCTACTTGTATCTCTTATTCTGCAATCTACAAAGAAAAATGATCCTAGGTCCACAAATATATAACATCCTTTTAGAATTGACTTTGAATCCATTAAAACACTTTGTGTGCATTCCGTAATATATCTACATTTATGTCTTATATATCTCTTCTTTTTTCATATTCAAATTTCCTCCTCATACTTATGTATAAGCTTATTATCATTTCTATCTCTCCCATACCTTTTTCTTTTTAATCTTTTAACATCATCTCTTACATTCATATAACATTTCTTTCTCTTACATTTTCACATGTCGTAGATTTCTTTCCTTACTTTCTTACACTAGCAATACCATATTATGTATTATATTTTACTTATGCATCAAAGAAAGAGTAAAGAATATTCCTATTTGCAAACTTTTTTTAACTGTAGGAATTGGAATCAGGTAGCTGCTCCCCTATAAACTATAGTGTGTTTGGTAAATTTTTTTCATGTGATTGGTGAAGCTGACATGACACACCCTCTGACACCATGGGGATGGTGGGGAGACTAGACCTCGTGACCTCTTTCCTACAAAATGATGCTTTAGCTAATTAAACTAGGCCCACCACCCCATGCCTGTTTGCAAACTTGAGGTGAGTTGGTAGAAACATTTTTTGACATATATTTACTGTTGCAGATATGAGCAAGTTTTGGCAGTGTTGTCATTAGTGTTGTCATTGATGTCAACACAGTTCAGTATGTTGCAAATTATACTTGTATAGCTGAGATATTGTTGAGATGTTGTGAGTACATGAAGCTATCTTTTTGTGTTACAAATGTGTTGGTTTGATATGTTTCCAAGTGCTTTTGAGAAAATTAAAAAAAGTAAAGTATGAATGATGAAAGTGTTCATAATGTGCTCCGATATGTGCTCTACATTTCTTATGTGTTGATCCTATGCTTGTGTGGATTTGAATATTTGATAATGGGGATTTAGTGGTGATATCTCTTGAGTTTTAGCTTTGGTTTGATGGTACGTGAAAGTTACGATCACTGGTATGTGAACTATTCTGGCAGAAATGGTCTTCTATGGACTGGGAGAAATATTGTTGCTCTGTAGTTCTCTATTTTGTTTCAGATCTTGCGGATTTGGAATATGTCTTGTGAAGGTCTTTTATGTGCTCTAGCAAAGAGGTTTGAAGATTGGTGATCCAGAAGGCATGTTTCAATATTTCAATGTGAGCTTATACAGCTCATACAGACTAATGAAAGGTGTTCAGTGATTGAAGTTTGTTGTTTTGTTGCAAATGTATCTGGAAGTTTCTAAGATGTATTCTCATGCATAAGGAAAATTTTTGTGGCATTTTTGTGTCATATTCTTGTTGGGAAGCATGTACATCAATGCTCTTTTATGTTTTCATTAGGTTTGGCCAACCTAGTGTTTACACTTCATTCGAAGAATAAAATTAAATTAAGGAAGTGCGTGGTTGATCCAATAAATTATTTTTGGTTTTGGTTAAATTTTTTATTGCTCCACTCTCATTCCTTTCCACCATGGGAATGTTGAGTCATTGAACCATTTTGAATCTATGAAATGAGATAATTGTGGCTGACCTTGGAGAAAGTTTCTAAGGTTAAGGATGGCATAAAAGCAAGTTGAATTGTGAAGAGTTGTATGACAGTGTGATGCAAAGTGAGCCACAAATCATAAGAGTAGAAGAGTGTGTGTGAGTGAGTCGAGACAATAGTTCTTCAATATGTTGAAGGCAGTGAGCTGAAGGTTTTTTCAATCCTGCGGATGTGCATAAATTGTTGTGGTGGATCTTTTGTTCTCTTTTGTATCTGTAGGTAGTGAGCCTCCTTGTTGGATAGTGAGTCCTTTCTGTAGGAAGTGAGCCTTTGTACTTGGATAGTGAATCCTCTTTTGGGCAGTGAGCCTTTGTATTTATTTTATAATCTTTTATATTGTGAGTTAACCCTCACTGTGGTTTTTCCCTCATTGGGTTTTCCACGTAAAAAATTGGTGTTCATTGTGTTGATTTACTTTATGTTATTTTTGTTTCATGCTCTTACTTAATAATAGAACAATGTAGTTGGGTATGTGCAGGATCATCATGGAAAAATAGGCCCTTAAGTGGCAAATTTTTTAGAAAAATCAGAGTTAGGCAACTTGACGTAAAAATTTGAATAAGTTATATATATTATTTCAAAAATATGTAAGAATAGAATCTGTAGAAAATTGAATGTAGTTTCTAAACTACTAGGTTTATTTAAAAAAAAAACTATTTGGTGAAAATTTGAAATTTCAATGTAGTAGTACTTAAATTTCAAGGAAAAATAAGTAGGTGTCTGACCACCTAGCCATAATAAAATAATAATATTTTTTTATAAGATTTTAGATATAATTAGAGGACTCATGTTTGGATGTGATGCATATTTTTTTGTAATTTTTTCTATGTAAATAATTAATTATGAATTTTTTATTACAAATTTTATAAAATATAAAAAATCGTGTGTCTGACCACCTGAACTTGGTCAAAACTTCATGAAATTCAAATTTTCTTTTTTTAATCCTATAGTATACGAAGCATAGAATGTGACGCATGTTTCAGATTCAAAAAATGTGATACCATTTGAAAGCTATAGATGATTTTCAATTAGCTTATCAATCAGGAATTTAATCATAATTCAAATAAAAAATGAATAATAATTATTTATTAAATTCAAAGTAAAGCATAATTTATATTGGTGGAAAAATTAGAATCTTCTTTAAAAACCCTTTTCGTTTCATCAATTTGGGTAAAAAAAAAGTCGTTAGCCACATGGACCATCATATCACTTACATATTGCCACTTTTTGGCCCATCATAATCCTGCACATACCCAGTTGTGGAATTATTAAGTGTTGGGTTTTAAGTCTAAATTTTGTGACAAATGATTCACTCCCCCCTCTTAGTTGACCTGCGTCTATTTAACAATTGGTATCAGAGCTTTGGTTCCTTGGTGTAGAGCTTAACTGCTTAAGGAAGATCCGATGGTGCATAAGTTGGTGATCCCTATGTTCAATGGAACTGACTACAATGATTAGAAGAGACAGATGAAAGGATACATTATCTCTCTTGGTTTTAAGACCTAGAAGGCTATTGAGACAAAGTATACACCCCCATCCACTCGTCTTACTACTGTAGATGAGATCTTTGCTTATGAAGAAAATGAGAAGGTGAAGTATGCTATTTGCAATGGCTTATCCAAGAATGAGCAAGCTAAGGTTCTTTCTTTGGATACTACTTATGAGGTCTGGAAGAAGTTGGAAGACATGTATGAAGGAAATGAAAGAGTGAAATTGACAAAGAAGCTAGTGGCAAAGCATAGATTTGTGAATCTAAAGATGTAAAAAGGTGAAGAATTTACATGTTTCTTTCAGAGGGTTGAACTAACTGTAAATGAAGTTAGGAATCGAGGAAAACTATCAGATGAAGATATAATTGAGAAGATCTCGATCACCCTACCAGACTACTACAATAATAAGATCTCGGTGATTGAAGAAGTGTATGATCCTAAGAAGTACACATTGGAACAGTTGTTCGGAACCTTGCAAGCATTTGAGTTGAGAAATTTCTAGAAAGAAAACAAGATGGAAGAAAAGCTAGAAACACCATTTTAAACAATGAAGATTGAAGAGGAACCATATAATGATGGTGTTGATGAGTTGGAAGCTAACTTCACTAGGTAGTTGAAGAAAGGAACTGGAAAGTATAAAGGTATGTTTCTGTTTAAATTTTTTAGTTGTGGTAATATTGGTCATTATGCTTCAAGATGTCCAAATAAAGTTGTGCATAAGAAGAACAAGGATTATAAGGATAAGGATAGGAAGGATAAGAAATATAAGAAGTATTATGTTAAAGAAGAAGTAGGAATTTCTGATGATGAATCGAAGAATGAGGTTGATGATAGTGAATGCTTATTCTTAGCTTTGGAAAGTAAGTTTGTATCCACTAACCCTCAAAAATTTGTAAGAAAGAAGGGTCTAGAGAATAAGAGAAATAGGATGGAAGGTACTTTGGTTACCGCTTTTCATGCAAGACAAAATGAAGACTATTGGGTACTTGATAGTGGGTGTTCAAATCACATGATTAGAGATACGAGTAAGTTCACTAAACTTGAGAAATATGATGGTGGTTTAGTTATGTTTGGTGATGATTCAAGAGCAAAGATCAGTGGGAAAGGTTCAATTAGTTTTGATGGAGTGCACAATATTGATGATGTATATTATGTGAAGGGTTTGAGGCATAACCTTTTGAGTGTTAGTAAGATGTGTAGCAATGGTTTCAAACTTGTGTTTCATAAAAATACCTATGAAATCAAAAAAGGGTCTAGAGATGGAGATATGATTGTTGTTGGAAGAAGAACTCATGGAAATATACTAGCTGAAGGAAGTTGATGGTCATTGTCTTGTATCTCAAATTAGTGAAAGTTGGTTATGGCATTGGAGAATGGGACATGCAAATTTTGATAACCTGGTCAAGATCAGTGTAAAGGAGATTGTTCAAGGATTACCTAGAATCATAAGACCTACTAATGCTATCTGTAGAAGTTGTCAATTGGGGAAATAGACAAGATGCAGCTTTAAGGGAAAATAGCACTCTACTACTAGAATGCTAGAGTTAGTTCATACTAATCTATGTGGTCTGACTAGAACTGGAAGCCTAAATGGTGACAAATATTTCATGTTGCTTATTGATGATTATACTCAAATGACATGGGTTTCTTTTCTCAGAGAAAAGAATCAGGCTCTAGATAGGTTTAAGGTATTCAAAGTAAGAGTGGAAAATGAAATAAATCTAAAAATCAAGTGTTTGAGATCTGATAGAGGTAGAGAATTCACTTTTAGTGAATTTAATGCATTCTATGAACAACATGGCATAAGAAGACAAATTTTTGCTCCAAGAACTCCTCAACAGAATAGTGTAATTGAAAGGAAAAACATGACTGTAGAGGAAGTTGCTAGAACCATGATGAAAGAATCAAATGTACTAGATGTGTACCGAAGAGAGGTGATACATACTATTGTTTATGTTCTTAATAGAGTTTAGATCAGATACATCAGGACAAAGACTCTTTTTGAGTTATGGAAAGGTAAGACTCCTACTGTGAAGTATTTTAAGGTATTTGGAAGCATATGCTATATTAAAAGAGATGATGAAAATATTGGAAAGTTTGATGCTAGATGTGATGAAGGAATCTTTCTTGGATACTCTACTACTAGCAAAGCATACATATGCATTAACAAAAGATTGAGAAAGATTATTGAAAGTTCTAATGTGAAAGTTGATGAAGACATATATAGACCTATTGAAATAAGTGAAGTTGAACCCGATGATCCTATCTGTGGACATGTACCTAAAGAAAACAAGAAGGAAGAAGAGAAAGAAGAACAAGTGGAAGAAGAAGAAGGAGAAGAAGAAAATGAACCATAATCTACTATTAGGACTCCTAAGTATGTATAGAAGAATCATCTGAAGGATCAAATAATTGGAGATAAAAGTGAAGGTGTGAAGACAAGAAGCAGAGTTGCAGCTGAGGTAAATTTGTGTCTATTATCTAAAATTGAACCCAAATTTGTAAGTGAAGCATGTGAAGATGAAAGTTGGATGAGAGCTATGAAAGAAGAGTTACAATAGATAGAAAAGAATTGAACATGGGAACTAGTCACTAGGCCTGTGAATAAAAATGTAATTGGCTCAAAATGGGTGTTCCAGAATAAGTTGAATGAAAGTGGAGAAGTTATAAAAAATAAGGAAAGAATGGTACGCAAAGGATATTCACAAGTTGAAGGTATAGATTTTGAAGAAAAATTTTCCCCTATGGCCAAAATGGAAGCTATCAGGGTGTTTTTAACTTTTTCTGCCCACAAGGAATTCAAAGTGTATAAGATGGATGTTAAGTCAACATTTCTAAATGGTGAATTGGAGGAAGAAGTGTACATGAAGCAACCTGAAGGGTTTCAGTTATCTAACAAAATGAACATGGTTTGTAAGTTTAAGAAAGCATTGTATGGATTGAAGCAAGCTCCTAGAGCTTCGTATGCAAGACTGGACAAATACCTAACAAAGCAAGGATTCAACAAAGGTTTTATTAACAACAAGCTTTACTTCAAAATGCAAGGTAACAAAATGTTGATAGTAGTTGTTTATGTTGATGATATCATTTTTGGTGGAAATGAAGCCATGTGTAAAAATTTTGCTGAAGAGATGTAATAAGAATTTGAGATGTCTATGATTGGTGAATTGAATTTCTTTCTTGGTCTACAAGTGAATCAAACTGATAAAGGGATATTCATTTCACAATCTAAGTATGTAAAAGAGCACTTTGGGATGGATGATTCCAAACCTGTTTGTACTCCTGTGGTAACTGGATGTAAACTAAGCAAAGATGATGAATCTACTAAGATTGATCATAGCAAATACAAATCTATGATTGGCGAACTGTTGTACCTTACTGCTACCAGACCAGATATTGTGCATGCAGTATGTTTAGTTGCCAAATTCCAAGCAGATCCTAGAGAAGCACATGTCACATTTGTAAAAAGAATATTTAGATATCTTAAAGGTACATCGGATTATGGACTATGGTATCCTAAGAGTGACAATTTCACCTTGAGTGCTTATACAGATGTTGATTAGGCTGGATGTGTAGATGACTAAAAGAGTACCAATGGTGGTGCTTTATTTCTTGGTGGAAGATTAGTTTCATGGTTGAGCAAGAAGGAAGACTCAATTTCTTTATCCACTGTAGAGGTAGAATATATTGTTGCAGCATCCTGTTGCACACAAGTTTTGTGGATGAAGCAAACATTGAAAGATATTGGTGTGGTATGTGATGAGCCTGTTTCTATTTTTTGTGACAACACAAGTGTAATAAATTTTTTAAAGAATTTTGTTATGCATTCAAGAACACAACACATATCTATCAAGTATCATTTCCTGAGAGAAAAAGTGTTAGAGAATGAAGTCAGATTAGAGTATGTGACAACAAAGTAACAAATTATAGATATATTTACTAAGGCTCTTCCGAAGGATACTTTTGAGCATCTTAGGGAGAGGTTGGGGGTCATTGGCCCTCCTAACTAGGTGCACATGAAGGTGCATTAGTCCAGTGAATTCATAAATTCTTCATTTATTTGGACTGATAAATGGGTCTACTCTACAGGGGGAGTAGAAAAGGTTTTCATTGTTGCAATATTTGTGTACTCCTAAGGGGGAGTAATCAGTATTGTTGATCTTATCCATTGATGTCAAAAGGGGAGAGAAAGTCATGTGAACAATAGGTAAAGAAGAAGAGAAGGTGTTCTCCTGGGATATTGTGTGAATTTTTTTGTCTTTGATGGTTTTTCACATCATGCATTGCCATCAATGACAAAGGGGGAGATTGTTGCAGATATGATAATTTTTTTGTGTTGTGATTAGTGTTTTCATTGATGTCAACATAATTTAGTATGTTATAGATTGTACATGTATAGCTGAGATATTGTTGAGATGTTGTGAGTACATGGAGCTATCTTTTTGTGTTGCAAATGTGTTGGTTTGATATGTTTCCAAGTGCTTTTGAGAAAATTAAAAGAAGTAAAGTTTGAATGATGAAAGTGTTTAGAATGTGCTTTGGTATGTGCTCTGCATTTATTTTGTGTTGATCCTATGCTTGTGTAGATATGAAGGTTTGATAATGGAGATTTAGTGGTGATATCTCTTGAGTTTTAGCTTCTAGTTTGATGGTACGTGAAAGTTAAGTTCACCGACATGTGAACTATTTTGGCAAAATTGGTCTTCTATGGACTAGGAGAAATATTGTTGCTTTGTAGTTCTCTATTTTGTTTCAGATCTTGCGGATCTGGAATATGTCTTGTGAAGGTATTTTATGTGCTCTGGCAAAGAGGTTTGAAGATTTTTTGATTCAAAAGGCATGTTTCAGTATTTTAGTGTGAGCTTATACAGTCCAGACGGACTAGTGAAAGGTGTTCAGTGATTGAAGTTTGTTGTTTTGTTACGGATGTATCTAGAAGTTTCTAAGATGTATTCTCATGCATAAGGAAGTGTGTTGTGGCATTTGCATGTCATATTCTTGTTGGGAAGCATGTACATCAATGCTCTTTTGTGTTTTCATTAGGTTTGGCCGACCTAGTGTTTACACTTCATTTGAAGAATAAAATTAAATTAAGGAAGCGTGTGGTTGATCTGAGACATTATTTTTCGTCTTGGTTAAATGTTTTATTGGTCCAATCTCATTCCTTTCCACTATGATAATGTTGAGTTGCCGACCTATTTTGAATCTATGAAATGAGATAATTGTGGTTCACCTTGGAGAAAGTTTCTAAGGTTAAGGATGGTATAAAAGCAAGTTGAATTGTGAAGAGTTGTATGATAGTGTGATGCAAAGTGATGAAAGTGAGCCACAAATAATAAGCGAAGAAGAGTGTGTGTGAGTGAGTTGAGACTGTAGTTCTTCATTGTGTTGAAGGTAGTGAGCTAAAGGTTTTGCAATCCTATGGATGTGCATAAATTGTTGTGGTGGATCTTTTGTTCTCTTTTGTATTTGTAGGCAGTCAGCCTCCTTGTTGGACAGTTTTGTAGGCAGTGAGCCTTTGTATTTGGACAGTGAGTCCTCTTTTGGGAAGTGAGCCTTTGTATTTGGTTTATAATCTTTTATATTGTGAGTTAACCTTCATCGTGGTTTTTCCCTCATTGGGTTTTCCATGTAAAAATATGGTGTTCATTGTGTTGATTTACTTTCTATTATTTGTGTTTCATGCTCTTACTTAATAACAAAACATTGTGGTTGTGGAATTATTAAGTGTTGGTTTTTAAGTCTGAATTTTGTGACAACTGATTCACCCCCCCTCTCAGTTGACCTGTGCCTGTTTAACATTTACATGTGTATGACAAATGATATATAAGAATGATTGGATAGAAAAAAACACTTATCAAAATTATTTCATAGTTTTTTTATTAGTTTACATGGGTTCAAATCTACCTACTACTAAAACTAAAATTCAAAAAATATCTTTCATTAATCATTACTAACTATTAAGCATAAATATATTTATAGGTCTATTATCTAAACACTCCAAAAATAACTGATATCAAAAATAAAATAAAAATATATAATATTTTCCCAAACGGGTAGTAGAGTTGGCTTGGGTAGTGGGTTTTCTCCCCATTAGTCTCAGGTTCGACTTTTCTCCTAGGTTTAAGAGGTGGGACTTCTTGCGGGTGGGGGATCTCACCCGTAGGGGACTAGTCTCACCCTAGCTCACCTCAGGTACCCAAGGTAAGGGTTGTTGGGTCACTGGGCTAGGTCGTAGGGACACCCCTGTAGTATCAAATATATATATAATATATGACGGATATACCATATTTAAATATTAATTTTTTATCAATAGTAAAGATATGACTTTTCATCCATCCATATAATGAATTTATACAAAATTATGTACATAAACTCCCCATAAATTTTTAACCTAGCTCTGTAGCTTAGATCTTGAGAAAGTAGCACCAAGTTGCTCATTCTAGAAGAAGAGTACTCCGCTTTCTGTCCCCACCCACATCTTGTTATCTGCCTCATCTTTATCTTCCCTTACTGGTGTACTAATCTACTACATCCCTCTTTAACATATTTTAGAATACATCTTTCAAGATTCAGTTGTTTTCTGCAATTATCAGACTTATTTCATAATCAGTTTCTGATGAAAATTTAGACAAAGATAGGAGTAGAAGTTGTTCATTATGAAGGAGAGGTGGGTGACAAAAAGATTAATTAGCTTGTACAATCAGAAGCAAATTTTTATTTTATAAATAAGTATTTAAATTATCATTTATTAAATAATATTACATATATTTTAAAAAAGGTGGGTGGATATAAAATCACAATGAAATGGTTTAAATGAAACTATAGACTAAATTTTAGATTACAAATTATTAATGAATAATGGTTTTAATATTTTGTATTTTGAAATTGATATGGATTCTATAGACATTTAAATTTGACCACTTCCATATGGTCAAAGACGTCCCCTTATTCATCCATTTGCTTATCCCCTCTGTTAATATTAATTAAATCAGTTATTTAATTAATACCTTGTGTCTTACATAGGGTTCATAAAGTATTTAATTTAATAAATACTTTACCCCTCTTTCTCCTCTAAATTAAATAAATACACCATTTTATTTAGTTTAGTCATATTACCTTTTTGGAATTTAAATTCATTTTTTAATTCCTCTTTTTCTCTCTCATTGTCACATCCTCCAACTTTTGCAAGTTGGTCCCTAATCCATCTTAACCCCTTCATCTTCTTCTAATTAACTATGGTTAGCATATGCACACCCCTAATCACCATTAGGGTCACATCCTCCATAATCTCCCACTTGCTTCTAATAAGTCATTAGTCCATCTAATTAAGTACTTGCACAACTTTAATCATATGGTTAGACCAACCTAATCCTTTTCCCATTTATGGCATGTGTCCTTAGTCAACCTTATTAAAGGCTTTCTCCTTTTGGGCAAGCCACTCCACTTCCCCATGTGAATTTTTAATTCACTTTTTAATCCTCCAATGCACTCAAAAGGAATTTTTAATTCTTTCACTTCTTCCCACATGTCCTCTCTTTATTATTTATTATTTCCCCTCTCCCCATAATGATATTTGAGGAATTTTTAATTCCTCACATGTCTTCTCACCCACATGGGACAAGGACATCCTTTATGAGGATATCTTGACCAAATCCCTATGGTCCTTTGAAGTACATCCATGTCATGTACTTCTCTTACACCTCATGTCCACCTCATCTTTCTTAAGCCTCTCCCCTTACCACATGCCAAGATGTGAGGGCTTGTGAGTTCTCAACTCACCATAGTCCTACATCTTGGCCATGTTGGGATCAATCTCAACTGTCCATTTTTTCTTGGAATTCTCAAAATTTCTATAAATACCCCCTCTTTTCTCTCATTTGGGGGGAGATCATTTTGCTAGCCAAACTCTTGCAATTTTGTTTCTCAATTTACACTTAGCCATTTGCATCTATTTTGTCCAACTATCTTGCATCTCACACTTCACATCTTGCATCTACTTGCCATCAAGGAGCGTACATCTCATCTACAATCGAAGGGCCAACCAAAGAACAACTCTACAAGGTAAAAGGTTCCATTTTTATGTTGTTAAGTTCATCATTTGCCCAATCTTGAAGTGTAGGGTGTTGTTTAGTTGTTATTTGCACTCTCTTTAGTTTGTTGCTCATCTTTTAATGATTATATTCACCCTATCACATTTCTGGCACGCCCGGTGGGACCCACAAATGGGTCTTTTTCTTTCATGTTTGCTATTTTTGGCATTTTCGCAAGTTCAGGTTACAGATTGGTGGACCTGACCTCTGGTGGTGGACCTGACCTCTCCAGTGGCAGACCTAACCTCTCCAGTGGTGGACCTGACCTTCGGTGGTAGACCTGACCTCTCCGGTGGCAGACCTAACCTCTGGTGGCGAACCTGACCTCTTCGGTGGTGGACCTGACCTCCGGCGGTGGACCTGACCTCTCCGGTGGTGGACCTGACCTCCCGAAGGTGAAATTTCAAGTTTTTACCAATTGTTCTTTGATAAATTAGGCACACAGTTTAATTAGAGGGGTCAACAAACCTTGTTTGGCGTGCTTGTGGAAGGCTATTTGACGTATCCAATCCCCTTGTGCCATTTGGCGATCTTAGGTGATGAGAAATCATAGCTTTCCAAGTCCTTTGAGTCACCCTATTTCCATTTTCTTAGTGGGACCTACTTGGGGATTTCATCACCCCAAGGGATAATTCCAACCATGCATACTGGCAGGGTATATAAAGGGGGGAGAGCGAAAGTTGTACCTCAATCCAACCACGTTGTAATTAGCGAAGCATCGGGATAACGTGAAGAGTTGGTCCGAGCCTTTAGTATCTCACTAAGGTTCCCGACTCACACTTGTAACGGGTTGGTGTTCACAATTTGGGCCTCACGTACTGGGTGTATATCGAGGACTCCTTAGCAACTATGTTCATTCTAGAGTAGAAGACTTTGTTGGCCATACCCGTTTCTACTAATCTTAGGGTTGTGCTATCTGAATTGTCTTTCTCGTGCAAAACCAGTCATTTTCAGTTTAGCCAAATCTTTTTATCAATGTTTGCTATATTTTGGGTCCTTTTCCTTACTCATCCATCAAAAAATCAAGCTTAAACTTATCCTTTAGCGGACCTAACCTCATGTTGTGGCAGACCTGACCACATGCTATGGCGGACCTAACCTCATGCTGTGGCAGATCTGACCTCATGCTATGGTAGACCTGACCTCATGCTATAGCAGACTTGACCTTATGCTGTGGCGGACCTGACCTCATGTTGTGGCGGACCTGACCTTATGCTGTGGCAGACTTGATCTCATGCTGTGGTAGACCTGACCTCATGCTTTG
Source organism: Sequoia sempervirens (assembly GCA_007258455.2). NCBI lineage: Eukaryota > Viridiplantae > Streptophyta > Pinopsida > Cupressales > Cupressaceae > Sequoia > Sequoia sempervirens. The sequence continues at coordinate 47,123 of VDFB02316960.1, forward strand.
GTGGACCTGACCTTTGACCAACCTATATTATCACTTGGCATCCCTTATCTCTCCATTTTGAACATCGATACACCTATTCACCATCCTAAATGAACATCTGAACATCCGTTCTGAGTCTTCATCCCCTCGTTCTAAGAGTCATTCATTCTGAGCACTCTTTTGCTTGTTCTAAGTTCTCGTTCTTTCATTCCAAGAGTCATTCATCTATCCTAAGACGCTCCCCATCTGTCCTGAATTCGCTTTCATCCCTAATCTCTGCTATTCCATATGAGCCATGTTAGAGTAGTCATCTGAGTTGACCTAGGTGTTCATCCCTAATTGTAATCATCGTAACTGACTTAGGATTGCTATCTGTCTTAAGTCGGTCATCCTTCTCGACCCAATCAATCCACTTCTATCTCAAGTTGGATTCGATGTCATTATCATACATCTACCCGTCAATCAGTTAATTAACACCTAGTGTTACCAAGGATCCTTCTTAAACTCGATTGTGGATTTCGGTCTTCATCATATTTATCATCAAATCAATCCTAATCATCAGATAGATCCAACCCCCACATCATCAAATCTATCCATACCAAGATCCAAAATCTAGGTTAATCCAGTGTCTACCAATCAATCCAATCCAATTTCATCAAATCAATCCACGTCGGTCTGACCGATTATCATCAGCTAATCTCCCATCAAATCGAATCAATCTGTCATCATCTAGGTATTTCTAATATCTTGATCCATCTCATCATCTTGCATGCCCGTTCAGACTTGATCACAGGCGAAGAAAATGGCCGACCAACAAGCCCAAAATGCCCAATCAAACAACCCTCAAGATCCCAACAACACAATGAACGTCTCATCAGATCCTAACAATCATGCTAACATCCCTCACAATCCCCACAATGGCACCTCATCACAATCCAATGTGGATGGCCAAAACACGTCACCACCTGGGGATGAAAACATGGCTAATCAACCTGAGCTCACATTCGAGGAACACTTCAATAACCCTGTTAATGCACAAATGATAGAACGCCTTCTTGAAAGACATGGGGAAGAAATCCTAGCCCACCTAATAGAAAAGGGTTTTAAGCCTCCATCAGGCATTAACCTATCCACATATGGTGGCCCCGCATCTAATCCGCCCCAAGCCTCGCAGAATGTACCGGGTAGTTCGTATGGCCCAAATATTCCTCCAATAGAAGGTTGGCATCAACCTGAGTTTGGCAATGATGTTCTATATCATGTCAATAATCCCCCATTCCATGCCATCTCGGTCATGGGGGATTCTCAAGCGATTGACCCCAACAACCCTTCCGCTTACGGTATGCCCCAAAACATCTCACAACCACCACCTTTAATGCTAACGGCACCGCCTCTGTCAAATCAAACTCCCATCAATCCTGGAGCCACCCCCTTGACCGCATCGCTGCCACCTCTTGGGGCTACAAATCCTCCACCATCATCATTCATACCCCAACAACCTCCCCAATCCAACATCCCTCCACAAAATACATCCCAATCCTATGCTCCCACTAGTGCTCAACAACCCCCCTCGCAAAACATCTCAACCGTACCTTAACCTCAACAACAACCATTGGTCAATCCTTTATTTTCAACACAAACACCACTGCATCAATCACAAGGAAATCAACCTTGGCCTTCAGCCCCAACTATATCTCCATTCCTTGCATCCATCTTATGCCCGCAAGCACAACCACCACATAACATCCCATCTCGCCCAACACAGCTGCCAACAATGCACCAACAACCACCCCATCATTACAATTATTATAACCAACAAAAATATCAACAACAACCATCTTATGTGGCCTCATAATAGTCACATCAGCACCCCCAATATCCACAAACCAATCCGCAACATCACATCCGAGCTCCTCAACAACCCACCTCACATCCTTATCAAATGCATCCATATTATCCCCCATAACAACAACCCGCGTATCAGCAAATTCCCTCAACATACCAACAAGGGATGTCATCACTTCACCGTCCAAACCCATATCTAAACACTTTGCCACTCTCTCAGTAGGATCCTCTGTCATCTTACCATCTAGTTCCACCCAACCAACCACCACTCAACTCAGATTTGCTAGAAATTAAAGCCGCTCTGAAAGATCTTCAGGCGGGGACTGGCAAACAATCATTCAAGTTCGAAGACATATGCCCATATCCATTCGACCCCTCCATCTCATTGATTCCCTTCCCTAAACATTTTGAAATGCCAAAGTTTGACAAATATAGGGGGAACAAAGATCCTAAGGCCCACTTGCAGGAGTTTTACTCCTAGTGTCAAGAAGTTATTCACAATGACAACTATCTCTTGTGCCTGTTCCCACGGAGTCTGGCAAGCAACGCCCTAGGGTGGTTCATGATCCTCGAAAAAGGATCCATTAAATCTTTTGCAGACCTGTTAGAAAAGTTTGTCTCCTACTTCTCCTTCAATTTGGAGGACACCAACACCTTAGATCTCCTCAAAGAGAAACAACGTGAAGGGGAAACCTTTACTAACTACCTCCAAAGGTGGCGTGTGTTAGCAAGCCGAATGAAAACCCCTTTGAAAGAAAAGGACATGGTCACCCTCTTCGTGAAGAACTCTCATCCCGACATGGCTCATAACTTTAGATTACATTGTGTCACCACTTTCGCGGAGATAGTAGAGAAGGGACCCATCCTTGAGTGTGCCCTTGTTGCCAAGGGGAACATCAAAATATATAATCAAGATAAAGAAAGGTCATTCAATGACAAGCCACGTTTTTGGAACAAGAACAAAAATGCAATAAATGATGATGTTACTGATACTAAACATGTCCACGTGGATAACACATCCCAAAGACAACAACAACCCATGCCTAATGCCATATCTATACCACAGGGGGCACCCCATCCTCCCCAACAGTCGAATTAGAATAACCAGGGGAACACTAAACACCAGTATACTGAATTAGGAGAACCTCTGAGCGTCTTCTTCAATAAGCTGTTACAGATCAACTATCTGATCACGTACCCTGTCACCAAGCCACTCGATGAATCCAAACCTAAGCCAACATGGTTTAGGGAAAATGAATATTACAAGTTCCATAAAATCAAAGGACACTCTTTGAATAAGTGTCAAGGTCTAAAAAACTACGTCCAAGATCTCATAGATCGAGGTGATATCAAGGTTGACCCTAGTCAAGCTTTGTCGTCCAATGCTAAATTACAGATATATCAAAATTCCTTTCCAAACCATAATCAAGGCCCAAGCACCTCCACAAGTAATCCACAAGACAACAACACAAATAACTTGAGCTATAAGAATGTACCCCTCAATTACGAGGGTATTATTCATTACATTGAGCAAGTAGAACCTTGTGTGTCCATGATACATATAAAAGCCAAAGACCTTCAGTGTGCTGTTACTACATGACAAGCCCACATTACTATCCCTGTGGCCTCCACACCCACCCAATCAACTCATGTAAGCTCTCAGTACAACATCCTTGATCACCTAGGGAAGACCCCTGCTCACATCTCAATTTTGGATTTTCTTAAGTCTTCTCCCATACATCAATAAATCCTTAATAGAGCCCTGCAGGAAACCCATGTGCCTAATGACATTGACCCTACATGATTCCAAGCTTTGGTAGGTCACCTGGCTTTATCTTATCAACTGCACTTTAGCCAAAATGACATTCCAAATATCGATGTAATCATAATTGCCCCTTACATATTAAAGTCGTGGTTGCCCGTCATAAAATAAAAAGGGTCTTGGTAGATAATGGCTCTGCCCTCAATTTGTGTACTCTAAAATTCATAAAACAGGTGGGGTATACTCAAGCAGATCTAAGTAATCAGATCATCACCATCAAGGCCTATGATAATGCAGAAAGGAATTCAAAGGGAATTATCAGTCTTCCTATCCAAGTGGGGCCTGTGGTTCAATACATTACCTATCATGTCCTTGATCTAGACTTGCCTTATAATCTCCTCCTTGGCCGCCCATGGCTCCACGCTATGCAAGCCATCCCTTCCCACGTACCATCAATGCCTGAAATTTCCAGTCAACAGACAGGAAGTCACCATCTACACTGACCCCCAACCATTTGAATATTGTCGGGCTTTGGAAGTGTCCTTTCCCCATTTACATTACTATCCTGGGGTGGAAATGGGGGCATCCCAGTCATCATCTACTAATCCACCCTCCACCACGATAACCACTCCATCTTCCACCATTGATCCCACAGTCACAAAAGTACAGATCATTGACAAAGGGTGTGGAGAATACGAAATGCATACTGCTCTCAATGTAGTAACCATGCCACTGTCACCACACGAATATGGTTGACCTTCACATGCTACTCCAAAGGAAGACAAGACTATCACCTTCAGTGGTAAGAACATCCCTACCACCACTTTCAGGTCCCCTAGTATCAAGATAGATGCACCGGAAGAGGATATAAGTCAATGGGTATACCGAGAAGAACCCCAACCAAATCCCCCTCTAAAGGAATATTTTTAAGAGGCATATCCTTGGTCAGCTAAGTTGGCAGAAAAGTATAACTACCAAGGTAGAGGCCTAGGAAAAGAAGAATAGGGGCGATTGCAGCCTATTGGTACAACAAAGCTACCAAAGAACATAAGTGTCAGATATGACACAAAGCAGAAAGGCCCTACAACATCGTCTAATACTTCCAATAGTGTTGCTGTGGACAATGGCTCATTGGAAGACATACTCGAGGAGGAATCCATCATACGTGTGTACGATGACGTCGATCACACCGACCTATCATCCATGTTCGAATGCCTATCCATCTGCACTATTAGCCTATCCCTTTGTCACCCCGAGCTTATTGATTGGGACCTATGTAATAGCACACTTGTTAGTATGTCTACGGATATATATGTCAACCTTATGGGATTGGGGGAGGATGAACACTCTAGTCACAAAAATAAGAATAAGAAAAGTAAAAAGCAGTCATCTAGTGAAAACATCCCTGAGGCACTTCCTAACCTTGAAAAAGTAAAAATAAAGGACGCATTTGATGGCAAAAACCTCGAAGAGGTGCTGGAAGATGGAGATGTTCATCTTCCCCTTGTGGGAACTTAGTTATCTACCCAATCATCTATTCTAATTGAAGAGACTCAAGAAGTTAATCTGGGTACTGTGGAAAATCCTAAAAGCACCTATGTAGCTAAGTCACTCTCAGAGCAAGAGTATCCAGTCATCGTGTAGCTACTCCAAGAGGGAATCATTAACTTTGCTTGGTCATACTCAGACATGCCAGGCTTAGACCCCACCTTAGTGGTTCATCATTTAGACGTTCGCCCAGATGCCAAGCCTGTCAAATAGAAGCTTCGCAAGATGCATCCGTAGGTTGCATTATTAGTCAAGAAGGAATTGGAGAAGTTACTAGAGGTGGGTTTTATCAGGCCGATTGACTACTCTGAGTGGATCTCCAATATAGTACTAGTTGCCAAACCAAATGAAGACATTCGGGTCTGCATAGACTTCAGGGATCTTAACAAAGCCTTCCCAAAAGATGACTTCCCTCTGCCTAACATTGACATGTTGGTCGACCTGATAGCAGGACATGAGATGTTATCCCTTATGGATGGTTTCTCTTGTTATAATCAGATTCGAATTGCACCTGAGGACCAACACAAGACCGCCTTCACAACACCTTGGGGCACTTTTTGTTACAATGTTATGCCCTTTGGTCTCAAAAATGTGGGAGCAACATATCAGAGGGCAATGACAGTCATCTTCCATGACCTCATACATATCATCATGGAGGATTATGTCGACGACCTATTAGGGAAATCTAGAACATGAGCAGAACATCCTACCAACCTGAAAAAGATATTTGAGCGGTTAGAGCATTACAAGTTGTGGCTAAATCCAAAAAAGTGTGTCTTTGGGGTCATGTCAGGAAAGTTGTTGGGTTTCATAGTCTCTCGCAGGGGCATTGAGGTTGATCCTGCCAAGGTAAAGGCTATCCTGGACATGCCACCTCCATGCAATCTGAAACAGTTAAGAAGCCTCCAGGGGAAGATGCAGTCCATTCATCGATTCATAGCCTAGCTAGTAGATAAGTGTCAGCCATTCACTCATCTTCTGAAGAAAGATTCCACCTTCCGATGGAACCAGTAGTGTCAGATGGGTTTCGATAAAATTAAGGAATATTTAGCTCATCCACCAATCTTAATGCCACCTATTCTAGGAAAACCCCTCCTGCTTTACATGTCTGCCACTTCAGTCACGCTGGGGGCATTATTGGCACAACATGATGAATCATCAAAAGAAAGGGAAATCTACTACATCAGTCAGACATTGGTCGGCTATGAATTAAACTACTCCCCCATGGAAAAGGCCTACCTCACACTCGTCTTCAGTACACAGAAGTTTTGACATTACATGCTCAGCCATCCAGTCAAATTAATTGCCAAAATCGATCCATTGAAGTATTTGTTATCTAGAACCACTCTGACTGGCCGCATGGCCAAGTGGGTCATTCTCCTAAGTGAATTTGACATAGAGTATGTGGAACGGAAAGCCATAAAGGGACAGGTCATAGCTAATCAATTGGTTGAGGCACCATTAGTAGACGCTTCCCTCTAGACACTAAATTTCTAGACAAAGAAGTCTACATAGTTACAAAAGCACCTGCTTGGGCAATATATTTTGATGGCTCGTACACACATAATGGATTAGGTGCAGGAATTTTACTAATTACCCCTCAAGGTGACTACATTCCAAAATAATTCAAAATAGCATTCCCATGTACCAACAACATCGCATAGTACGAAGCCCTCCTCACCGGCCTCCGAATTGCAAAACAGTGGCATATAACTCACTTGAAGGTCTTCGAGGATTCATTATTAGTCATCAAGCAGGTTAATGATGAATTCCTAACAAAGGATGATAAGATATTACCCTATAAATGCATGGTCGATGATTTCAAGAAATATTTCACCTCCATACAATTTGACCAAATTTCTAGGGTTCAGAATAAAGCAGCAGATGCAATGGCCACCATCGGTTCTCTGATTGACATGCCTAAAGATTAGATGGAATGTGAGTTCCTTGTCGAACAACTTTTAATCCCAGCATATGATATCCCAAAAACTGATATGGTGTGCGATATCGTAGGTCCTACCTCCCCCTAGTACCAGGACATATATGCCTATCTCCATGACGGTATTGTACCCCCAGAACTTACATGAAATCAACGCAAATCCTTCATTCATCGCTCTTCCCGATACGTCATCATTGGTGATACGCTTTATCATCGTGGGTATGATGGAATCCTTCTTAGGTGTCTGAATGAGACTGAGGCCCACACGACACTAATGGTACATGGTGGTGTTTGTGGAGCTCACTCAAATGGTATGCTGGCCAAAAGGATCCTACGAGCTGGATATTATTGGCCTACATTGGAACATGATGCTTGTGAATTTGTGAAGAAGTGCCTCCTATGCTAGCAACATGCAGATTTGATTCACGCCCCAGCACAAGACCTTCAGCCCCTCCTAACACCATGGCCCTTTTCTCAATGGGGTTTTGACTTGATTGGCAAGATTCACCCACCATCGTCTAATGGCCATACATTCATAATTACTTCTACTAAATACTTCACTAAGTGGGTGGAAGCCATGCCGCTTTCACAAGTCACTGGTATCCAAATCTCAAAATTTATCCTTTACCATATTCTTTGCAGATATGGTATCCCATCTACCATCCTTTCTAATAATGGAAAACCCTTCAAAAACCAAGCCATGAAACACCTCTGTGATACCTTTCATATCCAGCATCGTTGGTCAAAGCCTTATTACCCCCAAGGTAATAGTCAGGAAGAAGCAACCAACAAGACCCTCATCCGCATCCTTAAAAAGGTTGTCAATAACACCGGTTGAGATTGGCACCTCCATATTCATCCCACCCTATGGGCATACCGCACCTCCATCCATACCCCTATAGGTGCCACCCCCTATTCTTTGGTCTATGGTGCCGAAGCCATCTTGCCAATTGAAGTTGAGATCCCATCACTGAGAATTTCCCTAAAAAATCTTATCAGTGAGGAGGATGCTCGTGTTGCAAGACTCGCACAACTGGAGTTACTTGATGAAAGGAAAATCAAAGCTTACGATCACCTCCAAGCATACCAGAATCGCCTTAAGTGCCACTACAATAAGAAGGTTCACCCTCGATAGTTTCAGGTAGGTGATCTTGTCCTCATAGAGAATCAGCGTACTTAGCAAGACTGGGATAAGAAAGGAAAATTTGAAGCAAATTGGTTGGGACCCTACATCATAGCTGCTAAATATGGATCTGGGGCATACAGATTGAATACTCTTGAAGGAGATCCCCTTGACAAACCCATCAATATCATGCATCTAAAGAAGTTCTACACCTAAATCCGCTCAGTAACCCCATCAAAAAAATCAAAAAAATCAAAAAATCAAAAAATCAAAAAAATCAAAAAATCCAAAAAAAAAAAAAAATAGTAAAGAGAAATAATTCGTCCTATGGTGAAAACCACCCCTGGTGGCGCCTTGGACAAGTACATTTGGTGAAAACCTGTTACCAGGCGCCATTTGTAGAAGGGCTTAATCATTATCTACCTAGTGTCCTAGTTATTTTGTGCTGCCATTCGTCTCATCCTTACATCCTCACCCATCCCATCCTTGGCCACTCGGTACATATCTTGGTTGAGCATTAGACAATGTACGTTGGTTGTCCCCCATCTTGAGCTTTCGTCCTAATCTGAGCTTATCTTGTTCTGTGTCACCACCTAGGATCATCCGTTGTGTTGGTCTTCACCTAAATCCCATCCTGTCGCGTCCATTAGTCGAACTACGATGCCCCTGAGCTGTCACATAGGCAAGGTTGATCATTTGATTCACCCCCAGGGTATTTGTCCATCATCATCGATCACCATTGTCCTCTTCTCGCTTTATTTATGGTCTTTTCTGGAACTACGAGGGCTCTGCGCTTTCATGTAGGCAAGGCTAATCTATGATCGGCCTCTGAGCCCCTAGGTTGTAGGTTGTGTCGGTCTTTTGTGCTTCGTTATCAAGTTATGCCCACATCTAACTGGTTCTTAATAAACAAAATTCCCTCGTGTTACAAGATCTAGTCCATGAATAACGTCCCGCATCAACTAGGTCACTATAGTTTAGCATCCATCTTTGGTCTCAATAGGATGAATCCTTCCTAGCAGACCTTGTCAATCCCATCCATGGTCCTATGGCAAAGGACCTGTAGTCTTGATTGTGATCTCTTGATGCTTTTGAATTTTGTTTATCATTTGGGTTCCTTACCATCACATGTCAGTGTCGCCTTGATCCACCATACCATGGTATACCTTGACTTGCTGACATGGGGGCATACCTTGATTGTTTGTTTTGACTATTGTCTTCTCGGTTATCCCTCGTAAGACCCACCAAGATCTCTAAGGTCTTGTGTTACACTGGGACAACTTTGTGTGTTTGTAGTTATCTCAACACCAGGCCTGACCAAGGTCATCGTGACTTCGGGGTGTTGAGGATAACCTTCTTGTTTGTTGTGTTTGTTTCATGCGTAGAATACTCATTCGCCTTGATCTTCCATATCAAGGTACTTGATATCCAATGCTATAGTAAAAATCAATGCTCCAAAGATGGAAAAATCGCATTTTAACTACATTTTCATCACTTCGCATGCACCCTTCATTTCCATCATGACCATCACCATGACTTATGATTTCAGTTGTGCAAGTACTCTTGTTCTCTTTCCTCTTGAGTCCTCTTCCTCTCAGGATATTAATGGTTTTTTTTTTTTTTGGCAAATGCACTCCTCCATACTCCTATCGCCTATCCACATTCTCATGATGGTCTTTATTGACACTTAGGTGCATTATAAACATTTACCTTTCATTCATATTCCACATGAACATGTGCATCCATAAATCATAAATGATAAAACCTACATAAATCACTCATCCACATGAACATGTGCATCCATAAATCATAATCATAAAACATACATAAATCATCCATCCACATGAACATATGCATCCATAAATCATAAATCATAAAAGCATTTACATAATCACTCATCCACATGAACATGTGCATCCATAAATCATAAATCATAAAGCATACATAATTATCCATTTACATAAACAAATGTGCATCCATCATCATAATCATACTGATATACATATGCATGCATAAATCATAATCATAAAAACATATATAATCATGAACATATACATCCATAACTCATAATCATAAAGCATAAATCATCCATCCATATAAATATGTGTATATATATGAAACCACATCATAAATCATCCCATATAGCCGCATACAAGAAACATCATGCCTAGTGTCAATAAAGGCCCTCGCATAATCAAAATAATAAACATCCTATCATAATACAATGCATCTCCATCATATATCGCCAAATAAGATACAAAATTCAGAGATGTCGATCACCTCTAATCTTTGGTGACATGAACAAAATACCCATCTTGTATCTACCAAAAAATAATCAATGTTCTGCCCACTGCATCTGCCCACTCTACTGTGAGCTGCCCACATCTGATCTCTGCGAAGAATCAGGTACTAGCCCTCTGTGCACTGGAATCCCCTAGTACTCATGGGTGGGAGTCCCCTAGTACTCATGAGTAGGAGTTCCCTGGTAACTGCCATATGGAGACGGAGTCCGCTGATAGTCACTAAATCCCCTAGTGCGTGTCCCTAATGACTAAGACGACCCTGGTGGCTGTGGGGCCTGACTGACATAGCACACCATGTGCTGCGCTAGATCCGGAATGGCCTGCTCATATACACCCCTCCAATAGCTCGCCTACTGCATGAACTCATCCCTCTGCCTAGCTATCTGTCTCACGGCATTCTGCTCATGCCTATACTGATCTCGATCTGCACTGATAGCCTGCCACTCTTGTACCCAGGCCTCCTGAGCTAGTATCAACTGATGCATCTGCTCTATGCCCCTGTCTCTCTCTGCCTGCAATGCCTATAATTGCGTGTGTAGCTCCTGAACATCTACCCTTGGCCCTCTCCCCTCAACCAGCCCCCTCTGCAACTAAGCTTGTGCTGCATCCCTCTCGCTCTATAGTGTCTACATCTGCAACTTTGTAGCATCCCTCTCCCTCTGTGCAGCCTGTCTTCGCGCCACCGCTGCATCTCTGTCTCTCTACAAGGCCTGCAATCTCAACTCAGCTGCATCTCACTCTCGTCATAAGCTAGATGCTGCAATGTCACTATATCTCTCTCTACAAAGAGACTGTACCTCTGCCTCGGCCACCTGCCTCTCACTCTATGCTACCTAGACCTACGCCTGTAATGCATCCCTCCCTGCCTCCAACACCTCCACCTGTGCCTATGCCACATCTTTCTCTACCTCCACTGTGCGCATCCTATCCCTAAGCTCATCTAGCTCCCTCTGCACACTCTTTGCATCCACTGCACCCCCTATCCCCCTGCTGACAACTTGTTGTGTCCCCCCTCTCCCACCAAACCAAATCCCTCCATCTGCATCATATGACTCTGCACCTCCACCCGCAATCTCTCCACCTCAGCCCGTAGATCCATAGCCTCATCGCGGCTCTCATCTCTCTCTCACCAATCTCCTCTCCTACTCTAATACTAGCCTGACCAACTCCATGTAGTCTCTCTCACCTTGAGAAAATTGGGTCCGCAACTCATCCCTCTCCACCTCTACTCTGATCTACTTTGCCTCTTTCTCCTGCACTCGCTACTCGCTCTGTCACAGTCTCTCCACTGTCTCTCTCAGTACCACCCACAGATTCTCCCCTCTGGGTGGTGCTGCTGCTAGCGGTATTACATCGTGCACATCTGAATCAACTTCCATCTCTCGCGGATGGCAACCCTCACTCTTTGTTGATAGCTCCATCTCATCCACCTCTATCACCTTGGGGGCTCCCTCCTACTGCTGTCCTCCTCTAGCTGTGTCTGTCCTCTGCCCCTCCTCCCCTTTGGCTGTCTCCTATCCCCCTGCCCTCCTAGGTCTCCGTCTGTCTCCTCTTCGACTCCATCTGCCTTCTTTCCTCTGGTAGCCCTAGCTATCTCCTGTCCCCCCTCCTCCCCTCCAGCCCCACTGGCCTCGCCCTGTGTACCTTGTGGCTCTCCTCCGCGGGCTCTCGGCCTCCTCTCCACCATCCCTCTCGGCCTCCTCTCCACCACCTCCTCAGCCTCATCCTCTGCCACCTCCTTAGCCTCAGCCCCTCCCCCCTCTGTTGCATCCCCCCCACCCTCTGCTCCATTTGCCTCTTGTCCTCTGATAGCCCTGGCTGTCTCCTGTCCCCCCTCCTCCCCTTCGGCCCCGCTAGCCTCACCTTGTGTACCCTGTGGCTCTCCTCCTTGGGCTCCCGACCTCCTCTCCTGTCGACCCCGCCCTCGGACTCTTGGCCTCCTCTCTGCCACCTCCTTAGCCTCATCCTCCGCCACCTCCTCAGCCTCAGCCCCTCCCCCCTCTGCCGCATCCTCCCCACCCTCTGCTCCGTCTCCTCCCCAGCCCCTCCGCTGTTGTCTCCTCCTCTAACCTCCTATCACCTGCTCCTATGCCCCTCGTCCTCCTCTACATCCTCTCAACGATCTTTACAGACTAAATGCCCACAATCGTCTCTCATCCTCTGACTTGAATCTTTGTGCCTCCTCGATCGGCACCGCTGGTGTAATCTGCTCAAGTGGATGTCGCCTGAACCACTCATCATACCACCCTGTCATCCCTGCGTCTCATGGCCCCTCTCGCCTATCAGGATAGGACCTAAACACCAGTCCCTTAATATCACCCCACACATTGCATAGATCTAACGTTGCTCCCCACAGCCGCTCCTGCGTCAGTCGTCGAAATGTCACTCGCCCTGCCGAAATATCCTGTCTCACTCCGAACTGCCTCGTCACCCGATCCGGTCGATGCAACTCCACTACTCGTGGCCTACTCTTAATCAAGTAACATCGCGTAAAGAAGTAACCACTATGCAACTCCTCCTCCCTCGACCACCCCCTGAATCGCCGCATCATGTATGGCCTCCACACTATGTCCACTGCCCGCACCTCATTAAACTGTCTCCTCCACTTGTCTACCTTTTGCATCTCTCGGTACCGCAGTATAGCCCCCGCCTCTGCTCCCCACCACCACGCTATGGCCTTCCTATCATCATGTTCACCAAATCTCACTATAATCGGCCTGGTCACGCAGATATGATCCTAGGCCCACACCTATAGTAGTATGACGTGTGTCACACTCAACTACTGCTAGTAACAAATCACGTGCATGTCTTGATACAACTGTGCTAATATGCAAGTCCCCCATGCCAATTGTCCCTCTCAGCCCTCAATGATGTGACGAATCACCTCGACCATCCTCACATGAAGAAATTGACCACTCCAGTCCGGCAAAAGTATTCCACTAATCAACCCTGTTAGGTATAGTGATAGTACCGGTACCCTGCATGACAGTAACCTATCTACATCCAACTGCTGTCGTTGCACTGGTAGCTCGTCATCTCTGAACACTACCTATAGAGTTTCATCCAGTGTCTCCCCCTCTGACCAACACTCGCTAATTGGGAGCCCTAATATCGGGAGCCTCAGGATCCACCATACATCCTTCAGTGTCACCGTCATCTCCTTTATCGGTAGGTGAAAGGTCGACATTGCCGAATCCCACCACTCTATCAACGCTGTCAATATGGCCCCATGGGCCTTGACCGTTGGATATGCCATCATATGAAGTAGTCCTACCTCTGCTAGCCTCTAGCGATCCTCTCCATTCATCCTCGCTATACACCTCTTCAGCACCTCTGATCATCTCTCTCGCATCTACAAAATGCCCATTTTCTGCATGTACACAATTCACTTTATCATTTTCAAAATTCCCCTGGTCATTTTCGGGTTTCCCATACGTACTTTTTGGCACCCTCCCTCCCGCCCCTCTTCTTCTCTTTGGACCTCCCCTAGTGCTGGCGGACCCGCCCCTGCGGTGGCGGACTCGCCCGCCTGGGCGGGCAGACTCGCCACCAGCAGTGGCGGACCCACCCCGTGGTGGCGGACCCATCCACCTCGGTGGGTGGACCCGCCGCTGCGTTGGCGGACCCGTCCACTTGCGCGGGCAGACCCGCCCACGCGGCGGCAGACCCGTCCACCTGGGCGGGCGGATCCGTCCACGTGTGGGCGGCTGCCTAAGTCGTCCCCCCCCCACGGTTTCCAAAAAATAAAAAAATATTAAATATCCGCCTCCTACCCATTTTTTTTCCTGCCCTCCCAGATAAAACCCATGTTTTTGTTTTTCCAAAACACTTACATAAATGACTCAAAATCAAAAAGTTAGGTTTTGGGCTAATCTGGCGTGGTACGACACGGTGGGTGAAGAATATCCGCCTCTCGTCTGCCTGATGAATGATGTCACTATTGTACTCCGACACGGTGCCCGATCTCTCTTGCCTCCTCTTCTTCCTCTCCTTCTCCACACTTGCCAGCTGCCACAATGAGAAAAGGTAATTCTCCAATTACCTTTATTACCTTTTTCCCTCTTATTTTCCCTTTTCAAATAAAAGGTCTTTTTTCTTTTTATTTACCACAAATTCTTCCAACTAATTCATCTAGCCTCTTTCTTCCCGAGTCCGCCATTCGCACACCGTTTACCCGATTGACTCTGTTCAAAGCCCACTCTTCTCAATTTTTCGTGCTCTTCCCAACAACATATACCACTCCTTACTTTTGAGAAGTTGACCGGGACCCCTTTTTCTTCCCCGTCTACCTTCTCAAGGGGGCATACCCTACCATTCTCTCCTAACCCGTCGCTTTAAGCCTACCTTCGCTAGACTGGGGCATCCTCTTCACATTCCCTCCGTTTGGGCAGCTCACACCCCCCATGCTGGTGCATCTCTTTTTTGATATCTTCCTCTATAGAGTCATCTACATTCTATTTTTCTTCAAAACCCTATTATCCTAATAGTATTTCGAAGAAGGGAAAAATGTACACATCTAAATTTGACCACTTCAATATGGTCAAAGACGTCCCCATATTCATCCATTTGCTTATCTCCTCTATTAATATTAATTAAATCAATTATTTAATTAATACCTTGTGTCTTACATAGGGTTCATAAAGTATTTAATTTAATAAATACTTTACCCCTCTTTCTCCTCTAAATTAAATAAATACACCATTTTATTTAATTTAGTAATATTACTTTTTTGGAATTTAAATTCATTTTTTAATTCCTCTTTTTCTCTCTCATTGTCACATCCTCCAAATTTTTCAAGTTGGTCCCTAATCCATCTTAACCCCTTCATCTTCTTCTAATTAACTATGGTTAGCATATGCACACCCCTAATCATCATTAGGGTCACATCCTCCATAATCTCCCACTTGCTTCTAATAAGTCATTAGTCCATCTAATTAAGTACTTGCACAACTTTAATCATATGGTTAGACCAACCTAATCCTTTTCCCATTTATTGCATGTGTCCTTAGTCAACCTTATTAAAGGCTTTCTCCTTTTGGGCAAGTCACTCCACTTCCCCATGTGAATTTTTAATTCACTTTTTAATCCCCCAATGCACTCAAAAGGAATTTTTAATTCCTTCACTTCTTTCCACATGTCCTCTCTTTATTCTTTATTCTTTCCCCTCTCCCCATAAGGATATTTGAGGAATTTTTAATTCCTCACATGTCTTCTCACCCACATGGGACAAGGACATCCTTTATGAGGATATCTTGACCAAATTCCTATGGTCCTTTGAAGTACATCCATGTCATGTACTTCTCTTACACCTCATGCCCACCTCATCTTTCTTAAGCCTCTCCCCTTGCCACATGTCAAGATGTGAGGGCTTGTGAGTTCTCAACTCACCATAGCCCTACATCTTGGCCATGTTGGGATCAATCTCAACCGTCCATTTCTTCTTGGAATTCTCAAAATTCCTATAATTACCCCCTCTTTTCTCTCATTTCGGCGGAGATCATTTTGCTAGCCAAACTCTTGCAATTTTGTTTCTCAATCTACACTTAGCCATTTGCATCCATTTTTTCCAACTATCTTGCATCTCACACTTCACATCTTGCATCTACTTGCCATCAAGGAGCGTACATCTCATCTACAATCGAAGGGTCAACCAAAGAACAACTCTACAAGGTAAAAGGTTCCATTTTTATGTTGTTAAGTTCATCATTTTCCCAATCTTGAAGTACAGGGTGTTGTTTAGTTGTTATTTGCACTCTCTTTAGTTTGTTGCTCATCTTTTAACGATTATATTCTCCCTATCACAGATTCAATCACTATAAGAATTTTATAGTAGATAAAAACTATTAAATGATTAAAACTAAAAATATGAAGAAAGTATCTTTTTTTTATGGTTAGAGGGTTTAAATAAAGATTATTGAACCATATAGTTAAACACATAAATGCTCATAGCTAAACTTAATGACACAATATATAAATAAAATTATAATATTTTGATTCATAATCAAAATTATATTCATAAACCTATAAAAAAACCTTGTATAAGGCCTCATCCTTCAATGAATCAATACACTATTCACATGCAAATAACAATCTCCATATGATCTTCATAATGAATTATTGGACTTTGTTGATCCAATGCCCAAATAATTACCTTTTTATCAATTCCTTGGTAATTATCTATCTTGAGCTAGGGAAAATCTCTTATCATTTGCTTAGCTACTATACAACATAGAAGGAATGAGGTTTATTTAGTGAGTGTAATTGATTATAGTATCACTGATTGAATAGTGAGGGGTACAGTTCTCTATGCATAGTGAAATATGAAAAAGAAGACTTATGCAATGAATGTGGTAAAGTGTAAGAAATGAAACTTGTTGCAATTCGAATCACTAAGATCCCTATGACTAGTAAGCTTGTATGTATCTTCAATTATTGTTGCATAGTTTAGATGTTTACCACATAGACCGACTAGGTATTCTTTGAAAAGAAATTTGACAAGTAATATCATTGAGAAATGTTAATTTGAGATATAACATCACACGTTAATACAAAATCACACCATTATGGGTAAGCACACAAAGATGGGGGACCAAAAATGGGTATTAAGTGGGAATTTTTTAAAAAATCAAGAAAAACTGACCTTGGATGAGAATTTGAAGATAGTTACACTCAAAATTTGAAGATGTAACAAGAATAAGAGTTATAGTGTTTCAAATTTACTTACTAAACTATTACATTTTTTTTAAATGGTGGAGATTAAAGGGTTCAAAAGGGGGGAGCACACAAAGTGCTTCTGTTTTTGTTAAAAAACATAAGTGTGCTCCCCCTAAAATGTTAATATTTTTTTAGTATTTTAAAATCACTTCAATGAGAAATTGGCTAACACCATGTAGTTTATGCCTGATTTTTATACTAATTTTTTAATGAATAAATGTTGTTTTACTAATCTTCAAAGTGGACACATCCTAAAAAATAAAAATTGAGCACAACTCCCTCCTAATTTTTTGGAAACTAATTGAAAATTATTATTTTTTGAATGTGCAAAGAATAGAGTCTAGTTTGTAAAATATAATTTGTTTCAAATTTTGATGAACGAGTAAAAAATGAGACCAAAAATACCATACATAGGTTTTTGAAAAAATGGAGACACTAGCAAAAAAACATTAATGATCAAAAAATTAATATATTTGAAATTTGAAAAAAATTATATGGTTAGAAAGCTAACAAAGAGCTCAACATTACTATGTCATTTTTTGACTTGACAATGAAACACGTGCAAACTTGATGGGGAGCGCACTCAAGATTGTCATTTTTTTTATAATTTGCAAACACACATCTTCAAATGTTGAAATGTTAGTCCAACCCTTTGGGCTAGAATCCCACGAAAAATACAACCCTAAGGGTTGGATATTACCAAGGTAAACAATAAGAAAAACACAATATAACACATGCTCGTGTTGTGAAGAAAAATGCATCACAAAAATGTGAGTTTGTTATAATGCGCTCACATTTATATGAAGAAAAAAATTGTTTCTCTTTGTATTCCCATCAAACTATATACAAGTATAAGAAAGTAAATATCCATACTTTAATTTATATTTCATGTATATAGTTTTAGGATGTTTGAGAATGGTTTTGGATCTCTAGGAGTTATAATACAAATTTTATGTTTTGAAAGATCTTATAATTGTTCAGACTTATTCAAAATTCAGTAATCTGTAGGTCAAATCTTAGTAAACAAGAGATTAAATTTTAGTAATCAACAAGCTCTTATCATATTTCTCTATATCTCACTCTAAGTATACACCTTATTCTCTCTCTCTACTTATCTCTATCTCACCTATCCTCTCTACCTCTCTCTATCATGCTCTCTCCTTCCTCCTTTACTTATCTCTATCTCACCTATCCCTCTCTATCTCTCCCTATCTCCCTCCCCCCTCTCTTTCTCTGGCTCTCTCCTTCCCTCTCTACTTCTCTCTATCCCACATCTCTCTCCTTCCCTAACTCTATCTCACCTATCCCTCTCTACCTCTACCTCCATTTTTCCCTTCAACCTCCTCACTCTCTCCTCCCTTTACTTCTTTGTATCTTTCTCTCCCTCCTCTCTCTACCTCTATCTATCTAACCTCTTTCCCCTACCTCTCCCTCCCCCCTTTCCCTCTCTACTCTCTATCTCCCTATCTCCCTCCCTCCTTCCCTATCTACTCTCTATGTTCCATCTCCCTCTCTACCTACCTCTTCCTCCTTCCATACCTCTCCCTATCTCTCTCTCACTACATCTCTATCTCTCTACATACCTCTTCCTACTTGAAGAGAGAGAGAGATGCATGAAGGGATGAAGAGTGGAGATAGAGAGTAGATACGAAGAGAGGTAGAGAGAGAGGGAAGGAGGGAGGGTGGGAGAGGATATATAGAGAGTAGATAGGGAGGGAGAGGTAGTGAAGGAGAGAGAGGGGGTGAGATAGAGAGAATTGGAGGAGGGAGGGAGGGAGGGAGAGAGGGAGGGAGGGATGGAGAGAGATATAGAGAGAGACATTTGAGATGGAGAGAAGTAGAGAGGGGAGGAGGGAGAGAGAGGGAGTGAGATATGGAGAGATAGAGTGGTGAGATAGAGAGAAGTAGAGAGGGAATGAGAGAGAGAGAGAGGATAAAGAGGTAGAGAGAGAGAGAGGTAGAGAAAGGGATAGAGATAGAGATAGAGAGAGTTCTAGAGTGGAAGGGATATATATATATAGAGACAAAGATGACAAGAGTGTATTAATTACTAAAATTTGAGTTGTTGATTATTGAAATTTGATCTACTAATTACTAAAATTTTAATATTTAAAAAATTATGATATCTTCCAAAACTTAGAATCTGCATTATAACCCCAAGAAAACCAAAACCATTCTCAAATATCTTGAAACTATATACATGAAATATAACTTAAAGTATAAGAAATTAAATTTCCATATATAAATGTCATTCAAACTTACATGTTTATTTCATGTATATAGTCTGATGGGAAGAGAAAGAGAAATAATTTGTTTTCTTAATAGAAATGTGAGCACGTTATAAATCACATTATAATGTGCTTTTTTTATAGCATTGTCACATTATAATGTGAGCACGTTATGGATTGGTAGTGACTGAGCCTAGGATAGAACACTACTAAGCCATAATACAAGCATGTTTCATTATAACATGCTCATATTTTCTCTTATATGATGGCTAGTTTTTGGTCCCACATCTTTCTACACTTACCCTTATGATCTATAATATTAGTTTGAAGCTCTAAAATTAATATGTGGTGTATCATAGTAATATTTCTTATCTAGAACTTTAATGTGATAAAATGATGACTAGAACAAGAATATAGCTTTCTAGTAAGAATAGTCTTCTTGGGTGAGGGTATGATGGTTGTAATATTATTAGGAAACTATTTAAATCAATAAAATTTGAAAGAAAATATTTTGTGTCAATGAAAGACTACTCTTACACCTAGATGCTCTTACATTAGACACCCTAAGTAATTGAAAACTAAGTCCCATTTGAAATAATTTTATTTTGTATTGATGCAAGATTGCTCTTACACCTAGATTCTCTTGCATTAAACACCCTAACTAATTGAAAACTAAGTCCCTTATATTGGGATGGATAGAGGAAAGATGACATAATTCACCTTAGGTTTAGATATCCATGTTGAACCATCAATTAAAGTTCCTTTCCATTTCACCAGATATTCTCCATACTTCTTGTTTCTAGTGCTCTTGCCAACTCTATAATATATTATCTCTTTAGTTTCTTCTTTTTGTTACTCTATTATTTGTTTGATCTAATTTTCCTCTTATCTATCTAATTTTTATTTTTCTTCATGTCAAATAATTATACTTTCAAATAATAGTGATATACCCTGTAGACATCCAAATTTGACCACTCCTGCATGGTCAAACTCGTCTACTTTATTCATCTATTTCATTGATATTAATTAAAAAATTTATTTAATTAATATTTCACCCTTTTCCTAAGGTTCATAAAGTATTTTCCGATATTGGCATGGTGTGATGGTTTAAAGGTGGCATTGTTATTCTCACCACCAAGGTTCAAACCTTGTTGGGGTGGTATTATTGAGTGGTTGTATTCCAGTTCATAGCTCCGGTTCAAAAGCGTTTACCCCTTGAATAAAAAACAAGGTTCATAAAGTATTTAATTTAACAATTAAATACTTTACTTTTCACCTTTTCCTCTCTAAATTAAATAAACACATCAATTTATTTAATTTAGTCATTTGACCTTTTTGAATAAAATTAATTTTAAATTCTTCATTTTTCTCTCTCCTTAGTCACATCCTCCTTAATCTTCTTTTAATATGGATTAAGTTAATTAATCCATAATTAGGATGTGCACACCTTAATCAGGATTAATGTCACATCCTCCATATTCTCCCACTTGCTTCTAATCTCTCATTAATTTTCTTAATCATATATTTGCACAACCTTAATCTAATTCCCTTGTTACATTTAGTATACCTTTTTGGTCAACCTTCACATTTTCCATACTTGGCATAGACCCTCTTCCCCATGTGAATTTAAAATTCACTTTTTATTCTTCCAAGGATTCTCTTCTTCCTCATGTGATCATTGAAAGGTCACATCAAGTCACATGAAGTCAAGAACCTTCTATTTTAAGGACCTTGTCTTATCCACAAGGTACTTTTTAGCCTCCTTCATAAGAACCTTGTCTTATCCACAAGGTGCTCCTCATATGAATTTAAAAATCATATTTATTCTCCCAACCACTTTATCCACTCCAATCATGTGAATTAAATATTCACATTTATTTCTCCAACCAATTCTCTCTTCCCCATGGAGATTTTTTGAAGAATACTAAAATTCCTAATATGTCACTTTCATTCTCACTTGGGGACAAGAAGCTCCTTTTTGAGGAAATCTTCTCCCCTCCCAAGGTACTTTCAAAGTACTTATCCTTCTTCCACATCACTTGTCCTTCTTCCACATCATTTGTACCCTTTCCATCTTGCCATGTCATTTGGAAACTTCATCCTCCACATGGAAATATGTGAGGGCTTGTGAGTCCTCAACTCACCATAGCCCTCCATCTTGGCCATGGTGACTCAATCCCGACCGTTGAATTCCCTAGATAATTCAATTTCTTCTATAAATACCCCCCTTTCTCATTCATTCATTTACCTTAGGCATTTTTAGCATACTCAAGCTCTCAAGCCATCATTAAACACTTCTTTGCATTCAAGCCATTTTGCATACTTACCTTCATTCCACCATTATTGCATTCTTTGAAACTCTCTTTGCATTCATTTTCCAAAATACCCACCTTCATCATTTGAATCTTCATCAATCCTAATCATTTTGCATATAATTCTAGATCATTTTCCATCAAAAGGAGCATACGACAAAACTTCAATCAAGGGCCTACCAAGGGATCAACATAGATAAAAAGGTATAATCATTTACTTGTTTTATCTTATCTTTTATTTGTGTTCAACTTAGGTTAATCTTGAGGTGGTCTTGTGTTCTTTACATTTCATTTCTAGTTTGTATTGCATATTTTGAAGTAAAAAACACCTGCACACATACCCAAACCTTTTAACAATTCCACTCATATATGCTTTCTAGATCAAACTTCTTAGTAATCTTACAAGGACCAAAATTAATCTTCAAATTACTATGTACATTCCTTGTGCAAATAGCTCTTTCCTTATATATACTATTCTCTTACACCTATGGAACATATAATTATAATTATTCCCCCTTGTGACACTTTAACAAGGATAAAATTTTAATCCATATCTTTATCTTCTCCAAATTCAATCCTTCCATTGAACAATGCATCTTGGCCATTGATTTTCCTCATGAAAATTTGATAAATTGGATCCCTCTCATCCCATTTTATCACCTTTTCATATCCTAACTAAATGTTGTACCCATTTATAGTGATTTATTTTTATTCTATCATCAAACTGTCTATTTAATGTCTTATCATTCAATCCCAACATCATGTTGTTGGTTACTAAGCAACCACATTCCAACCATCAACACATCAAAAAGATAAAATTAAGTGGAGAATGGATGCGCTCTACTTCAAATGAATCAAAGGAGAAAATAAAATAAATAAAGTAAAAATTTCCATGTATTTCACTTGAGCCTTTATGTTCTTATCCTTTTTTATTTCCTTATCTTCATTTTGGCCACCCTAGTATTCTAATCCCATCTTTTTCTTGAGTTTTTGTACTTTTTCATGTCTAAGTTTTTGGTTTAGCATGTTTGACCTATGTTTTAGTGCCTCTACTAAAATATTAACACCTCTACTCATATATTAGTGATTCTAATCATAAATTAGCTTCTCTACTAAAAAATAGCATATTTTTTCCTAGATTAGCATCTATACTCACATATCAACATCTATACACCTAAATCAACATATTTTTCAAAACATTAGCATACATTTGCATAAATAATCATATTTCAAACATTTTTTAGGTGTTGTAAAGCTAGTTTAAAGCTCCACACATTAGATCAAGTCATTTTTATAGAATTTTCACCAAACATTAGGTAAAATCATTTGAAAGTAACATTTTGTTTTAAAACTTTAAATTCAAGTATAACATTCATATATGAAATAAAATTTTAACAGTTTGTTTAAACCTATTATAAAATCATAATAAATCCATTGGTAATATCTATTTTTCTATTTGGAAAGTTTATTTTTGTAAGAATTGGCTATGAAGGTAGCCACCCAAGATCTAGAGGCCTAATAGAAAGCACAAGCATAAGAGAGATAGAAACAAGATGACAAGAATAAACTGTATTCAATGTCAATGATATAAGAGGATTCTAATTACCATAGTACATAGGAAACCCCTTGGTTATATAGCCAAGGTGAGAACATAGGAGGGCATAAGATTATGACAAGTGTCATAATCTTATGACATGAGACGACAATGAAAAGTTATCATTCCACCTAAATTGGGAAAGGATAATGTGATAATCTCCACAAAAGGTGGATCTCCCACAAAAGGTGGAGAGATAATCACATGATGTGTCCACAAAAGGTGGAAGTGATGTGGTAATGAGATGTCAAGTCCACCAAAAGTGGAAAATCTCCAACAACCTCCTATGTGGTCCCTAAGCAAACTTAACTAAGGTGTAATTATGACCTAGGACAAGGTACAAGACATTTAATTACACCAACACCCCCCTTAAGTGCAACTTAGGGAGAATGTACACAAATGAAAACAATGCAAGATGGGTCTCAGCTACTAGGCCATGTTAGGTACCCATGTACACACAATGCAATCTCTCACAAGTGAGGAAAGGGAGAAAACTTCATGGGAAAAACTCCTCCCCAAAAGAGAGAACAAAACAAGAACCTATGAACATAGCATGAGAAGGAAAAAACCCCATGTGAGGAAAAATTCCCGCCCATATAAGAGAAGAAGAGAGACAAGGTAGCCCCCCCTCAATGTACAATGATCACCCATGGAAGATGCTCGAGAAGGAATGAAGAAGTTGCTCCAAAACTATTGAACAATGTTCCTCCCCTTGGGAAGAAACAATACCAAAGGTGTATGAATGAAGTCTCCCCAATCCAAAAGTGAAGAAGGAAGAACCCTCAAAATGTAAGTCTTTGAAAGCTACTCAAATGTCCCTATGTTGATGCTGAAGGATGCCTTTCCCAAACCATGTGAAGTTGCAATGGTGTAGTCACTTCCTGGAACCGGTGAGAAACCCTTTGCAACAACATTCTAATCCACTGAAAAAGACAACTCAAGATCTAGCAAGGATGTCGGTAGAACATACTCCAAAGACGATGTCTCCTCAAGAGAGAAAGTGGCCTCCTCCAACTGTTGTACAGATGCATCCACAATCACATCAACCTCGAAAGACTGATCATGTAGAGGAGGGTCAGAGTGTTCCCTTGCAACAACTGAAGAAGAATCACCTTCATCAAAGAGAATATGTAAGTAATCAAATGTGTCTCCCAAATCTGCAATGTAGGACTCCACAAACAAACTGCTAATGTCTGTCAAGTAGTCATCCCATGAAGCTACTGCTAGAAGACAAGGTATACACTGTTGCATTGAATCACAAGGCACTAAAACTGTCAGAACACAAGTATCATCAGATACATCTATCAATGTAGGAGATGGAATATCAACAATAGGTTCAAGAACCTCAGGAGTAGAAAGCACTCCAAGATTCAAGTAACCATATTCAATCTCCTTAAGTGTGTCCACACTAGGGTGAATTGAATCATCAATAGGAGCAAAATATGAGAAGGTGTAGAACCGAGAATGATGATCAACCTCCCCAACTGCAACAAGAGCTTTGCTATGCAAATCCCGAACAATGACAGAATCTGGTGCGAACTCTACAGTCTTTCCTGTACCACTATGTGTAATCTGATAGATGGAAAGGATGTTCCTTGACAAAGTAGGCACACATAGAACATCATTAAATGCTCCACCTTCAATGTCAATAGACCCCTTCCCACAAACTGTCAAAGAAGTGTTGTTGGCCATCAAAATGGGTGGTGATGAACAAGAATCAAATGAAGAGAACATATCCTTGGATGAAGTCATATGATGTGAAGCTCTTGAATCAAGGATCCACCTATCTGAATTGGAATCTGCAAAAGCAAGAAATGTTTGCCCCTTATGTTTCTCATGTTAAGATGATGTAGAAGAAGCAGAAGAGCTTGATGTTGTTTCCATGAGAGTTGTTCCTTTTCCCTTAGAAGAAGAGGAAGGAGATGAGTCCTCCTCATATGCAGCTGACAAGTTGATGTTGTTCTTCTTAAGGATATGTTTCAACTCATCAATTTTCTTAACATGACAACGATGCTCCTCATGACCAAACTTTTTGCAATATGCACATGTTGGTTGCTCCCTCTTACTTGAATAGTTGTACTTCTTTGAAGAAGATGAAGTTGAGCTTTGTTGTGGAGGAGTAGATTGTTGGTTCTCTCCTTGTGGCTTTGGTGAATACTGCTTCTGCTTCTTATTGGAACCCTTTCCTTGAGTCCCTTGATTCCCTTGATTAGCCACCAAAGCTTTGGACTTTGAAGACTTGAGAATCCCCATGCTTACTAATTTTGCTTGCTCTAACATCAACATTTCTGTAAAAGCATCAAATGATGGTATAGTGAAAGAACTACCAACTGTCAAGTGATGGGTTTAGAAGCTAGAAACAAATGCTGCATATTCTGATGGAAGCTTTCCCAACAAATTGGAGACCAACCGTGCATCCTTCTTATCAATGCCACAATCCTTAAGCTATGCTCTTAGCTCATTTACCTTAGTGACACAGTCTTGGATTGTATCAAAATTCTTTGGATCTAACATTGTGAGATCATTGTCAAGATGATAACCTCTAATCTCATCAACTTGGCCATACAATTGACCAAACTTGTCCCAAGCTTCTTTAATTGTTTTACACTTATCAATTTGAAAGATTAGATCTTTTGATACATATTTCCTTAATGTTCCAAGAGCCATAGTATTTTTAGTGAGCCAATCCAATGAGCAACAGGATTAGCTTGAGGATCAGATGGTGCAACAACAGTTCCATCAATATAATGAGTTAATCCTTTTTCCATTAACTTACTCCAAGCATCAATTTTCCAAGAAGCATAGTTATGTGGAGTTAACAAGGGAAACTTAGGAGAACCCATAGCAGCAAAATGAAAGAGAACAAGATAGAGAGAGATGCACAATCACTCAAGACACCCCCCCCAAATTCACTCAATCAAAGAACCCCCCCCCAAAAAAAAAGATGATTTGGCACTTTATAATTAGTGCATGTACAATGGCCACTTGCAAGCCAAGCAAAGTGGGATTCTGATTTTCAATGTTTTATAACAGCCTTAAGTAGGCTACAACAGACTCAAATGACTGATACAAAAGACCAAACTGAGATCTTATCTTTACAAATGCCAAAATAGG